>SJOL01007034.1:703514-738111 GCA_004794785.1 Opisthorchis felineus
TGTTATGGTGAAAAATATCTCACTTCATGCTCTTATCGATACCGATGGCTGGGAAAGTTACATTGCTTCTGACATCGCACTGAATCATGGCTGGCCCACAACATCCTCTAGGAGCGTTATCTCGATGGCTTCAAGGAATTTATCTTGTGTTACTAGCGGTCATTTTTATACTACCGTGCTGTACGGAAGCACGCGATACGAAGGTGTCAAACCATCGCCCTTGTCCAATTTGTGTTCAGGCGTCATTTTTGGCCTGGGTTTCCTCAGCCAAAATCACAGTGTGGTCATACTATTTGCGAGTAAACGGCCCCCATTCGCAGTATGCACACTGAAAGCCGTGAAATCAATGCTCCGTTTTTGTTTCACAATCTCGCCACTGTGAGTACTCCAAGTGCTACTAACTTTCGTCGTTACTCTCGTGCAAATACAGTGTTTATCGAGCAGGAGATTCGGAAGCTACTAGCAGACAAACTTACTGAACCGTCCAACTCCCCTTGGCGGGCCCAGTTTCCCGTTACTACAAATGAAAGGCATATGTAGCACATGGCCATCGGTTACAGTCAGATCATAAATCGCTTCATGCACCTTGTTGCGTATCCTATGCGGAAGGTGAACGAACTTGTAGGAAAGGTTTCCCATTACACGGTGTTTAGCACATTAGAACTTTGACTTGCGTACTACTAAACTCCCATTCTCGACAAAGACAACCCATATACTGCATTCGGGGCGGGTGGTAAAGTGTTTCAATTTCACCGCATTCCGTTCGGAGTTACTAATTTTGTGGCCTGCTTTCAACGCACCGTAGACAACGTCATGCGCGAGGAAGGTCTCTTAGATATATTCGCATATGTTGACACTGTTACAGCGTGTGGTCCCAATGCCCAGGTACATGATGGAAATTTGAAGAAATCCCAGGAGGACTTAAAACGTTACGGTATTACATTTAACCACGAAAAGAGCATCGTAGCCGCTGCGAAAGTACTATCACTAGGATATGTAATATCTCACGGAATGATAAAACCAGACCATAGACGTTTTCGAGCCCTAAGTGAATTGCCTCATCCATATGACATCCGTTCACAACGAAGATTCGTCGGAATGCTGGTATACTAAGCACACTGGACTCCATGTTTTTCCAATAAAATTCATCAAATCGTCCACAACCAAAACCTTCCCCATTCAAGATAGCGTACATGTTCAATTGAATAATCTAGTACACGATTTGGAAGAGGCTGCCGTGTTCACAATACACTTCACTCATTTACTCGTTGTGGAAACCGATTCTTCCGACATGACCTTTACGGCCACCCTCAATCAAGGCGGGCGCCAGGTAGCGTTCTTTTCACGCACCCTTTCACACGGCGCGCGTCATCATTCAGCAATCGAAAAGGAAACGTACTCGATTTTTTAAGCCCTGAGAACATGGAGACACTACCTGATTGGCAAACACTTCAAACTCTATGTACTTTATGTGTGTCGACTTTATGTACGACAAACAGCACAAAGACAAAGTGAACAACGACAAAATCCGGAGATGGAGACTTGAGATACCCTGTTTTCCTTACGATGTCCAGTACCCAAATAACAAAATATCTAAGTCTACTTAACCGAATCAATCGAAGGCGTGGTGGCTCCTCAAGACGAGACTCAATCACACTCGACTGATTCTCCTGGATGCGAAACGTCACCACCAGATCAACTCAGTGAAATTTCAGAGAACGTTCTACAGTACATCACACATCATAAACGTGTTCGACCATATAAGCTTCGAAACCGCGAAGCCTGACAATAACACCTAAGGTGGGGAAGAATGCTATATAGTAAAGTTGTGTTAAACTGTTTAATTTCTATTCGTAATGTTCAAGATGATGTAACGAAACTCTGAGAAGATTAAAGTTTATCATTCGGCCATCCTTGTTCTCTACTTCTGGCTTAATCATTCGAGTGCACAAAATGTACAACATCCGTTTAGCTACATTGACTGCTTCCTACTACACAATATTCACTTTTCTCTCAAGAATGCATTCACTACTTTTGCAGTTCAGTGGCTTCATTTAAGAATTCCGACAATACTGTCCTCTCAGTGGTAATTGCACATTCCGCCTATCACTCTGAAATGTACCAGTACCATAATGAATCCAACTGCATGAAGCACTGCGCTTGCAGGGCGCGACTGACAACAGACAGTCGAATCTAGATTGCCTAGTCCACGGTCGCTTACTCCTGGGGTTAAGTACCAACGGTTAGACACTTTAAGTGCCTGACACACAAGGTGTTTTAGCATGTTGTACTAAAGTAGGTGAATGAAACTGCTTTTGATGTCAACAAAAGCCTACCCCGGCAGTAAAAGTAGCAGCTGGGTTCCATAAATCACTGAACCAGCTGCACAATTCTGCTGGACTACCGCCGAGTGCAAGGATTCGGACGACAACATCTTTGCCAGTGTCATTTCAAATTAGCATATTTTGTTTCCAACTCCCAGGCGTGAAGCTTTTAACAGGGTGGTATAACAGAATAATTTTTCAGGCCATTGTATGCCACCATAACTTGACCCGCTTGCAACGAGTTTTTTACAAGGGAAAATTAAATGCTCTGTCATGTGCTGTCATCTTAGCTGGATGACATCGAAATTAAGCGATGCCATGTGAATTAATGTTTCAGTCAATCATTTTTGGGCATGCAGCTATTTTCAGCCGATAGCGTGCAATACAAAACTGTTATCTGACAAAAAATCCCTCAATAAAAATAAGCCACTGATATTGGATCTCTTCAAACGTCGAGTCGGCTCCACTGTGTTTTATTGCAGGAAACTACTGAAAACCGCTCACATCAAGCGGAAATTCAGTGCAGTATATTTGGTTCCAACTAGGAATGCTGAAACAGTTGAACGTCCCCTAACAGTGTATACAATCAGTGAAAACACGATACATGAAGCCTTATTGGTTTAAGTTCAGTAACTATAAAATTACTATAGTAAATAGGGGATAAGCATCCCAAATTTGGCTGAGATGGACTGATAGGATCATATGATATGTTTGGGGGGTCATGTTATATTTGCTCAATTATAGCAAAGTAAATTGGTGGTCCAAGGCGAAAGCAGAAACAAAAAGCGCCAATTCAAACCCTCTTTATAATGGTTACATCTAATCAGAGGGTTGCCTTTATGAGGGGGTTGATCAAATGTCAGATTCTCAGCATGTCTGTGCTGTTTAACCAGCAAATGCAAATATGTACGTTCAGCACATGCCAGGGTTGTTGTCTCGACGACCGCATTTGACACAGCACACGTAGCTGCTAAACAAACGGTGGCTGTTATTCGAGTTTTCAACAGTGCTTTTTCAAAAGAATACGATTAGTTGTGACGATTTTTGTGATCATGCAAGTATATCGGGCTCATGTTTGCATACGACGCAACCGGTTGACTTAAAGACGTTCATCACAAGTTTGGTGAGCTCGGGGACTACTCAAATTCAGCACTCGTGTTTCACGTTGGTCAACTAGCTATGGTTAAGCTGCTAGGTGGTCCACCTGCGAGACAAGGTGACTTGTTGCATTCTGGGTGATAACATCCAAATCGAGATAAAGCAAGAAACAGATAGACCAGAAACCAAGCATCCTTTTGTAACCCCATTCGTTTCGTGGCTGTGCAACCACTGATGAAACCGAAACACCGATCTATGTATTGATTAGTTAGATCTGTGTTACCCTATTCGACAAGCTTCACTCACTAGTGACAGGGTTCCTCCCGTAGGCAAAGCACAAGCTGACCTGCAAGCTAAGCTGCAAGCCAACGTTATGGATGAAAAGGTTGCTAGCTAAGGTGCTACAGACAACTGCGCATTGTTTGCAATGCCGGTAAACAAAAGCCTAAATAAGCCAAAACAAAATTATTATATCAAAAACGCAAATTAGGTAGCTTGTTTCAATTTAGCAGGCTACTGAATTTAACATTTGGACTTCATAAATTTGGACCATCAAGAGTAAATGACCCTAGCTTGTGTTGCTACTTACGAGTAGCGCAGAGAAAGGATAAATTCGCAAGATGACTAAAATTTCCACCCGAGAAGTCAGCATTCGAGCAGTCAGGCAAAATATGTTGTGGTCTCTTTTATTGAGGGGGCGAATAAGGCTAAAATCCACGTGGGAGTTAATCAAAATGCTGTTCCCGGATTCAAAACTATCCGGCTTTTCTGAAGCATTGCACCGCTGGGGTTGCTACCTATGCTGGAAGTGACTTAGCCTGATGGACAGCCAACCTTTCCATTCGCAATATTTTACATTCTCGCAAAAATCCCACGATCATGAACAAAGCATAATAACATACCCCCTCTCACACATCCTTTGGTGAAGTTCATACCCGCAAGTATTTTTGTCATTCAGACCGGCACCCTTTCCTTCGGTATTCCCTATACTGGCTTCTCCAATCTAAAGAAGCGTCCTGCAAATACGCGTGTACGTTGCCGACCAATTTCGTAGTGTTACCATCCAACCGAAACCTACCCGACTTCAAACAAAAACACCATTGCATCCTTCCTCAAATACCTGCTGCAGTTCGGTGGTCACTAAACGACAAAATCCACCAAAAGGTTTTAAGTTGCTCCTTTCCCTAGTTTAGCTCCACGGAAGTCCCCCATCACATCCAACAACAGTTAAACACCGCTTACTCAGACCAAACTCAAAGCACGTCTACAGAATTTTGGAATACAAATCCGGTGCATTCAATCAGCAAAACAGCTCTCACTTTGTCCACACCAGTATTTCTAAAACGTGAACAGAAATGAAGTTAGTGTATCTCAAGTGCCTCTACACCTAATCTTGGGTGAAAGTGGGTTACCAACAGCAGGTTTTATTTATCAAAATAGTGAGAAAACGAGATACACTTAGATCCATCTCTCATTGGAATGGCAAAGCACTTGAACGTTATATGAGGCAGGGGGTAAATAAACGCACTTACATCCATTTGATAAACGCGAAAAAAATCTTGAATATTGTGAACAATAAATAAACACAATAACATTTTGCAAATAATTTTGCGATGGATGTGAGCTGTCATCGAAGAGAGCGTTGTCCCTTTCCCCGCAAGAGGGTAAAAACGAGTGGGAAAGTAAACCATCAGCTGAAACGGATGCAGACTTACATCATCGACTTTAAGCGAAACATTTGTTGGTGGTGTATCTGGGAGCACCATTAAAGTCAGCCATGGTTTCTGCAGACCGAATTAGGGTCCTCTGCCCCCTTGGCAAACCAGGATGGCCTCGGGGCAATAAGAATAGCAGAATGACTCCAACGATTGGAATGGTATGAAAATAACGAGAATTGCGTACTGAACGGAAGAACTTCGTCTAAAAAAGCATACGGTACAATACATCCAAAAATATACCAGCGCAAGTTTAGGATGGAATATTCTCTTACCTGACCAATTGCTGGTAGCATGGGCTCAGTCGATTCTCGGGACGCGTTTATAAATTTGAAACGCCAATGACGGCAAAGCGGTATACCCCGAAATCTCAGGGGACGTGTGCAGGCTGTTTAGCTGTATAAGGATGTGAGGGGCCATTTTGGACAGCGGAACTCTGATATCTTCAGTTTGTGGACCACAGCTAACCCAGAATCATATTCCGTTTAGCCTCGTGAAGGTAAGTTCGTAACGAGGTAATTCGAAGGCGATTGTTTGGTTGAGCTACTGGAACTTCCATCGAATGATATGTCGAACACGAAAATCTGTGTTGGTTACTATAGGTGTAGTGCATGTCGAACCGACGTTTGCCGAAGGCACACTGTTTTCCGTGCCCAGTTCAGAGCAGCTGAAGCGGAGAAGTAGCCAACCGTCGACCTGACAGAGTGGGATTACTAAAGTTTTGGGTGTTTTTGGTACTACTCGCCTTACAGGGTTGGGAACTGCGTGATCCTCTGGTTGGAGACGCTGCAAGATGTGATTACAGATCGAGGTCAGTGGTGCCGTTAGCGTTAGTTTCTATCCATAGTGTCCGAGGGTGTAGGCAATTTGGAATGTTTGCAGTAGGATAGCAGTGTGTATGTTCTTCCTTTCATAATAAAGAATTACGACTGCAGAACAGTGAAGCCTCAATGTCTAACGTGCTTTGTAGATGATGGTAGCGAACAAGGCCACCATGATGATGATGATGACTATGGTTATATGGATGACGGTGATAATGGTGACTTATTTCCTGCTATCATGCTAATGTTATGTGTAACACGGAAGAAAGTGATATATATAAACCCCATCCATGTGGTTAAATGTTTCATGAGGATCATTTATACTCAACAACGTGGCCATTGGCTTGATTTGATTCTTCATAAACTTGAAGTTAGATTTTTCTCAGATGACGTTGAAATGGTGTTGTGCTTCACCCTTGTGTATCGTGTCACTTCTATAGGCCGAAAATTCATCACGTGCAGCAGTCCAGTAAATATTTTCCCCTAGTTGGTGTTTCGTTTCACCTTGGTTTAACTTTTGGATTCTGCCTAAACCCAAGGCCCCTCGTTATACATACAGTTCCTATCTAGCACATGTAGAAGAATGTTTCGGTATGCTTTGATCCGACAGGAAAAATGTCAGTATTTCTGCGTCAGATTTTCTGCTATGCTAACAGTGACCGTCAATCAGGTCTGACGCACAAAAGGCGGGATATAAGTCGTGAGTTTCATTTTGGTGCACGATGAACAATTATATAAGATAAAATGGGAACTCATCCCAACCACTTTTGTCGGACGATTGCAGAAGCCTTTCAATTGGACCCATATAACACGTTTATGGTTCTGAGGGAAGTAACGGCAGAAAAGGAGTGAACGAAATCTACTTGAACTTCACGAATGTTGAGTTAGACACTGTCCTGTTCCCACGGCTAAAATGCCAATATATCTGAATATCCCAACATCCATAGTGTGGCAAATTGTAAATAATTTGATTTCGAATGGGAAATTTGAATTGACGCATTTGAATCTGGTTATGGTTGCCTCTTTAGTAAAATCCACGCTCGGTTGCGGATAATGCAAGGAAAGCGAAGGGATCCTGAACGTGATATCTTCATCCATCCATCTGTCCATCTGTCGACTAACCACAACACAGCCAAATGAGAAAAAAAATGTGTATTTTGAAATCCCATAATGAATGCTAATGCAATTGCGAAGCTGAAAAAATGACCCCGGAGCAAATGCTTCAGTTTGCTCGCATTCAGGTGGCATTTGACTTGCAATTCAGCTGGAGTAGCTGAGTGCAGTTTTATAATTTTGGTAGAGGAACCGTTGTTGGTCATTTTTCCAGAAACAGGTTTGCTCGTATCATCCGGCAATTACAAAAGTCAGGGCAGTTTGTGGAATAATACCTGCACGAGTTGGTCTCTCTGCCTAATAATCCGTACGTATCTATACCGAAACTCAAAACAGTTTTGGCTGTATCAAACTGATACACGTTCTCATAATCGATTTCATTCCATTTTGTAACGCTCTTCCACTATCGCACTGTTATCAAAAAGCTGGAAATTGGTCCGCACGTACAAAATGGATAGACCTTCAATCGGCTCCCTCGAATCAGTGGTGTCTAATCGTCTGAATAATTGAGAGAAAAAGGCAATTTTTGCAAAACAATCTGTGACTAATGAAATAATTGAAAAACCTTCGCAATAAAAGGAAATTCCCAAACACCGATCCGTCAAATCGGCAACCGGCAGGTTTGTCATAATCCCTGTGAAGGGCGAGTAACCAGCAACGTACAGTACGCGTTGTCACCGAATCTGCCGCGTGAATTAGACCACAGCAAGTGTGTAGTTTAGATTTTTTCATATATCAGCAGTATACCCCTTGCAGCGTATTGCTTGCAGGATATCCTTGTTGACAAAATGCCCCGTGGTTTGTCACTGGACTTTACCTGATGAACAGATTTGCCACAAGTCTGATTGAAACAATGAAGAGTGTCCAGATGCAGAAAGCCATAACTAAGTTGGTCCACGCAATCCACGGAATGAATAGAAAGTGTGCTAATTTTGTGTCGAGGCAGCAGGATTTCCATATCAGTTACGGACGTACAAAAACAAGGTACCCACTGAAGACCTTCTCATTTGCTGAGGTACTGTACAGAAAAGGTGCAATGTGGACGACTAACTGACCAACGTCAGAAGTCTTTCCTCAAACCTCAAGGCAGGGCCCCTATATCTATGTTGTTTTACTTAAAGTTCTTGCAGCATATTCAATGCATTCATATGCCTCGAGCTTGCTGATGGTTGGAAAGGCCACCAAGAGGTTTATACTCGGGATTATCCAGCAATACAGAATATTTTAATGCGAAAAATATGAGAATAATAATATAAATAATAATTTACGGTCGTTATTTTAGTCGGTGGTGTTGATGAGGGTTCGCTTAAACCTGGAAACACATATTTAAACTTTGCGTTTGTCAGACTGGAACGAAGAGTCATCTTTTGTTTTGGCAATCCGTACAATTCCAGATTTACCGTACACGAGGTCTGCATGTGCTGCCATCCTCCTTGAAATTTGTTTTTTACATCAGTCGGACAAATCAACACGGTCACTGAATATGTGTGACCAAATTCATCAACGTTGGTTATTCGGTGAGTAAATACAATACACGCCTTGCCACTTGGGCGCTTTTGTGCTATCGATCAAAGTATACACGATTGAAGAACGCGGGGAAATTAAACCAGCTTTACATTCACTTCTGCACGCAGGGCAGCTCTTCAGGCTTTCCGGTATTCTAGAATGGTGAAATTCAAATGAAGCTGTCGTGCATCCCGAGTTTGTTGCAGTTATTTTGCGTGCTGTTCGTAAGTTAGCCGAACTTGGGAGACTTTTACTCACAAGATTTCAGGTTTCCATGACTGTTAGCGATGATAGAGGAGCGCGTTACCTGATTGCTGGTCCCTTGTAGGACAATGCACATAAAGAAGCCACGTTATTTTTAATGAGGTAGTGTATCAGATTTGCAGCCCATGCTGCAACCACCTGAGCTACACTGAACATTACTACCTACGAAGACGCGCACAAAACCCTTTCTCAACTATCCGGCAAGAAGAGTCTACAAGGCAAGAAGTGCGCCTAATCAACGACTCGGCGGCAGTTTGCCACGACCATTTTCCAGTGTATTTTTAACATCTTTGTGCAGTTTTCAGGACCGAGTCAAGCATTTCGATCCAGCGACCACTTGTGTAGTAATATGTATTCAAATGAACCCGTCTCTAAAGCGCAATTTATACCCCCTTGTCGAGGGTCTACGAATATGTGGTTGGCAATGCTCTCGAGGTAGACAGACTACTGAACAAGAAACTAACAGCGGATTAATCAAAATTTCCTTTTTGTGGCGAATACTCCTTTCGGCACTGTTATTCCCTGTTCACTTCAGTGCACAATCGCACATCCAGGTTAACGTAAAGCTAGTGATGTAGTGTCCACCACTGACACCATTATCGATTCTCACGTCAATTCTCAGAAGACGCAGATTTTGGTCGGTGTGCACGACTTATGCCTTTCTGTTAGTCTGCAAAGGTTATCTATTCATAGCCCCTGGAAATGACATTCCACGTTCCATGTCTAATTTGGAGTGGTAGAACACTAGAGGTGGGCAAATTCAACATGGCAGAAGAATAGAAAAGATCGTTTGTGTGCTGTGGGTGACGTGGATTCTAATGAAAACGCTTGCAGCAACACCGATGTCTAGAGATTCATCCGTGGTCACAAGGGAGAATATAAGAAGGGCGGGCCCGATTAAGTCCACATAAACAAAATCGCTCCATTCATTTCGAAGAAATCCGTATTTTGCCNGCTTGCAGGATATCCTTGTTGACAAAATGCCCCGTGGTTTGTCACTGGACTTTACCTGATGAACAGATTTGCCACAAGTCTGATTGAAACAATGAATGAAATGAAGAGTGTCCAGATGAGGAAAGCCATAACTAAGTTGTTCCACGCAATCCACGGAATGTATAAAAAGTGTCATATCAGTTACGGTCTGCAAGAGACAGTTTACACTACATCGAACACAGAGGCATTCTTGGTTCACTCAACTACCACCGTGATCAGTCACACAGTGTTCTGGGTGCGGTAGAAACCACGAGTGAAATGTGAGCAGCAACGGTCTTCCAAGCTTTCAGAGGTTCTGCGAGCTAAAATTTATAATGTGCAGCTTTATTAACTGATATAGGGACCAAATTTCTGGAATTGGGCGTGGTCTGGAGAGTAAATCAATGAATGCTCTTACCAAAGCGTAACATGTAAGTTCGAGCTGCATCCAACGCATGAGTCACACGCACGTCAAAGAGCTTTCTTTGGATGGGACATCCGTAAGCCGTTCGATTCAGTGCTACAATGTTCAGTCAGTCAAGCTGCTATGAGATTTGTTTTTCATGATGAAGTTCGAGAATACGCACTGCGCCGAGGATTTCCCCACTTGTATGAGCAGTGTCACTTTGATAAAGGAGCCGTCTTCAGTTGATATCCTGGGCGTTGCATTTTGAATACAAATTGATCTGGATTTGGTTTTGATCTCAATTATTTAGAATAATGGTTTGAATGGAGTTTATAGGGTCTTACGCCGCGCACCAATGAAATGCCCCTGAAACTCACTTAATCTGAAAAACGCGCCTCTCTGACATAACTCGAACTACTGACTACGCTGACTGAAATTTCGTCCGTTATTATTCAGTCATTTTACCACAGGGGTAAAAATGCAGTGAAATGTTTTATCTAGGCAACAGGAGTATACACATTTGCACATGATTCCTTCACCCAAAGAGGAAGGAAGCCGCGCATTGCTGCAGAGTATCAAGGAGTCACCGGTTGCAGTAGAATTCTGATATTATTCACAGAATCGGAGACAACTAAACGATTACAACTACGACATCGAAATCGTTTCACCCATGGGATTTAGGACGTACGGAAACAAGGTACCCACTGAAGACCTTCTCATTTGCTGAAGTACTGTACACAAATGGTGCAATGTGGACGACTAACTGACCAACGTCAGAAGTCTTTCCTCAAACCTGAAAGCAGGGCCCCTATATCTATTTTATTTTACGTAAAGTTCTTGCAGCATATTCAATGCGTTCATATGCCTCGAGCTTGCCGATGGTTGAAAAAGCCACCAAGAGGTTTATACTCGTGATTATTTAGGAATACAGAATACCTTAATGCGAAAATTTGATAATAATAATATAAATAATAATTTACGGTCGTTATTTTAGTCGGTGGTGTTGATGAGGGTTCGCTTAAACCTGGAAACACATATTTGAACTTTGCGTTTGTCAGACTGGAACGAAGAGTGATCTATTGTTTCGGCAGTCCGTACGATTCCAGATTTACCGTACACGAGGTCTGCATGTGCTGCCATCCTCCTTGAAATTTGTTTTTTTACATCACAAGATTTCAGGTTTCTATGACTGTTGGCGATGATAGAGGAGCGCGCTACCTGATTGCTGGTCCCTTGTAGGACAATGCACATAAAAAGCCGCGTTATTTTTAATGAGGTAGTGATTTGCAGCCCATGCTGCAACCGCCTGAGCTACACTGAACATGACTACCTACGGGAGCGCGCACAAAATCCTTTTTCAACTATCCGGCAAGGAGAGTCTACAAGGCAAGAAGTGCGCCTAATCAACGACTCGGCGGCAGTTTTCCACGACCATTTTCCAGTGTATTTTTAACATCTTTGTGCAGTTTTCAGGACCGAGTCAAGTATTTCGATCCACCGACCACTTGTGTAGTAATATGTATTCAAATGAACCCGTCTCTAAAGCACAATTTATACCCCCTTGTCGAGAGTCTACGAATATGTGGTTGGCAATGCTCTCGAGGTAGACAGACTACTGAACAAGAAACTAACAACGGATTAATCAAAATTTCCTTTTTGTGGCGAATACTCCTTTCGGCACTGTTATTCCCTGTTCACTTCAGTGCACAATCGCACATCCAGGTTAACGTAAAGCTAGTGATGTAGTGTCCACCACTGACACCATTATCGATTCTCACGTCAATTCTCAGAAGACGCAGATTTTGGTCGGTGTGCACGACTTATGCCTTTCTGTTAGTCTGCAAAGGTTATCTATTCATAGCCCCTGGAAATGACATTCCACGTTCCATGTCTAATTTGGAGTGGTAGAACACTAGAGGTGGGCAAATTCAACATGGCAGAAGAATAGAAAAGATCGTTTGTGTGCTGTGGGTGACGTGGATTCTAATGAAAACGCTTGCAGCAACACCGATGTCTAGAGATTCATCCGTGGTCACAAGGGAGAATATAAGAAGGGCGGGCCCGATTAAGTCCACATAAACAAAATCGCTCCATTCATTTCGAAGAAATCCGTATTTTGCCAAACTAACGCATAATCATCATTTTGAAGTCAGTCCAAAACTAATAGTTATTTTTTGTTTGAAAATAGCCGTAGAGAAAAATTCAAGTATCGTTTCGATGCTAAAGCCTACTCAGCCGGCGCGCATGTTATTCGCATGTTTTCCTCCTAAGCCGTCATCACAATTCAGTTCCTTTAGTTTACCGAGCCCTCCGGCACACCATTCAAGAACAACACCAAAAATATTGAAAATCATACCCCTTTCTGTGCTTGAAAATCGGAAGTACCGTTTGTCCTAGAGATGATGCTGTGAACGATTTCATCTTCTCGTGAATGTTGAATGTTCAGTTCCTGATGACAATTAGTATTTTTTTTCTAAAATTGTCCACACATCCAGCTTATCTGGCAACCTATTTTGACTAATTTCCCTTGAAAACTGGTATTTGTTCCAGTTTCTTCTCTACCTACCCTCGCAAACCGAACAACAGGACGATGCAGTTCAAGGCGGCCTATTCACCACACAAAAAAGCATTGGCTCATTTGCCTTGTTCGCAATAATACTGAATGCGGTACAAACACTCAATGTGTGGATGTCAGAATAAATTACAATTACGGTTGTGATTTAGACGTTTGTTTTAGATTGACTCACTGCCCATGAACAGGTTGCAGACGATCATGAAGCCACAAATCTCGCAACCTAAGTTGAAAATAGCCACCCAGATAGCAATAAAATATTATGAAATTTGGTTATATTCTATCATGGGAAGGTCGCATTTCTACAAAGCTAACAAAAGAAATAAAATGGATTTTTCCAAATAAGGAATGTGAACTTGAAAAGTGAAACTGGTTGAAATAAAAACGATTTTTAAGTCATTTCCAGATGCCTCCCACTAGTTTGTTCAACGCTATTGGACACCATTCATGTTTCAGTTGTATTCATTTTGTATCTAAATGGTGTCCTGTACAACAGGTGTACATAATCCATCGGGGAATCACACGGCAAATACGGTTTTCATATTTGGAACACTATGGTAGAACTTATAAGAGACGGATAATTTTGCCAGCACAAATGAGGAGAGCTCGATCTCCGACTGCCGCGACTAAATTTTGACAGAATGATCAATTGTTTTGAATAAAATTTTGAGTGGAATATATGTACATTAGCAATATTGGACATGCTGCTTCCAAAAATAATGTGAAACATTTTGAAGAAAGATGCTTGGAAAAATCAAATTTTCCGAAGTCACTGATTATAAAAGACACAACGTATCATCATTCAACCTTCGGGATACCAACATTGCGTACGATTGAACCCTTATGCAAAGGAGTGTTTTTCTTCTAAACCCAGAATTCACTTGTCCCCAGCGATTTCCGTCTTGGAAGCGTCATGAAATATTGCTGCCTAAGGCACTTTCCAAACATTTGTCACAAAACTAAAAATTGAGGACTTGAAATCGCTACAATACCTAATCCATTTCAAGGTGCTTATCACAACCTAACATAAGTCAGGAACGCGCAAGCATGAACAAGCAGAACCACAGAATACAAGACGCTCAGAGAAACGAATCAACAAAGGCATGTGAAGCTCCACGAACATCACCATGTCGGATCAAAAATCGAATCACGTACCGTTTGAAAAGTATTTAAACGCAAGCGTATGAGGAGGAAGTACGCACTCAGCCGCACGCTGATGACATATCTACGTTTAGTGAGAAAACGTTTACAATCTAATTTAATCTAATTGTTAAGATCAGCCAACAGCTCAACGATCAGCTGAGCAACCAACACGTTATTTCTATGCATAAAAACTGTTGCTTCAAATTGACGTGCAATGGGTCTAACTGGCTATGTCGCTTTCAAGTAGTTCTACTCAGACAGTCATCGAGAGCCTAGAAGTTGGGTTGTCCCATGCAGGTAAGCAGGCTTTTTCTAAAGTTCATTGGTACACTTTTTTTCAGCTCGACAGAGTTGAAATCAGTAGTTTTCCCGATAGCGTCTGAAACAAATATCACATTATACAACCATTGTGACATTAATCAGCAATGTCATAAAGAAAAATTTAAGCATCCGACATTGCTCGCTCAGATTTCGAACGGAGGGAGGAAGAAAATCACAACCACTTTGTTCATTGTAACAGTGGCGCACATGCGTTAAAAGTGTATTTCCTCGGGCATGATCGGTCGACTGATTGTAGACGAGTTGACATATTGATGCTTGCTTGTTTCGTCTTGAATGGCGGTACGTGTGTCTTGTCCCCGGTCACTCTGTGGTATGTATGTGTGTTGGGGGCTAGGTTACCAGTATGATATTTCAGCGCAATTTTCATACTGGAGGGGAGCCATGCACACAAAGGTTAGTCTCAGTAGCATGTTACAATTAGTGACAAAACGGTGACTTTGTGATAGAGATGTGTAGGGTCTCTACGTTTCACGAATTTAGCAAAAGTGCGACCAACCAAGGTAGTGCGTTCTGGTGGCATAGACGCATTACCTGGTATTCCCGCACTGCATTCTCACAGCACAGACGGAAGAAGCATGCACACACAAGGCGCGACCAATGTTGCGAGAAATTAAGTCGGTCAGTAACCAGTGACTGATAACGTGCTGTGCTAGTGTCTTCGTAGAACTTAATTGAATGACGTCGAGCATGTGTGATAATGCTATCTACAGTCACCAGCATGTATTGATCCGGAGAATTGTGACATACCAAAATTTGGCTGTTTGTTCGCCTATGGAATCGATTTTGCTCCGTTGGTCTAGAGTTTGGATTATGATGCCAATGACCTTGGCATTTTAGCTCGGCCGACATATTTTGTTGCGCAGAGTGCGCACGGTCAGCGGCATGCGCGGGGCAGTTGGTCGTGCGGCCAGCGAACGGCGCCACATCAGGATCGAACGAAACAGCCACGACGGATAGAGGAAGCTGCCGTTTAATCTAGTGAATTTGTGCTTAAAGCTTGTATTAACTATCCGTCCAAGGCTGAGTTTGGGAGGCGGAGGTCATTTATCATGGGGTTATCTTTTCAAGACAACGAAAAGCTCATATTCTGCACGCAGATTGGAGCAAGCGCAATAATGACTTGATATGGACAGCATTTCATCGTACATGAGCCACTTTGTCGTGGGCATTCATACACCTATTTTGAAATATCCAGTTACTGCATGCTATTTTGCTGAACCGCATGGGGTTAGCGTACCCTCTGAAGATACCGGCGACAAACCAGTTCCACAAAATTCCAAGACCTTTTCAGAACCTTTGCTCTACTGTTTGCACGGCGGTCCTCGGTTTCAGAGCCTCGAACAATCTGTTTACCGATATTGACGCAAGCTGATGTGCCGTGCAGAGTCGAAGTGGAGCAAATTTCGGAAGCAGTATGTAGTATTTGGTGAAGAAACATATATGATAAAAATCGTTTCAAATGGAATATGAGGCATCCTATGTGTGCCATATTAAATTGAAGGAGTGATGAGAACGAGTGGCACGGTTACTATTTGAGTATTGTTGGATAGTTTCCATTATTTGTAGAATCCAGAGGAATGGGCTTGTTAGACTCCATTTCCGTGCAGGCATATGAGATGCCTAAGCCGAGCAAGTAATCCATTCTACGATATTCTGAGGTCGATTGTTGGCCGAATACCTTAGGTGGTGGAGTATTTATCTTCGGCCAATCATTTTGAGTTCTAAGATTTCCTATTGATGTCGGCGTGGTCCGCTCTATCAGCAGTGCTCACGTGGTGCAAAGTCTTCAGGATTTGGTAATGTTTAGAATTTGTGGATCTGGCATTATAAAAAAGGATTTAGTAGAATAGTGCTTCTCATGTACTGAGACGATTATTCTGGTCAGTCGAAACCTAATGGGAGCACCACCCCACCAAGGGCTCATCGACGGTTCTAGTTATCTTCCAAGACCTACCTGAGAATAACCGGTCACTTTTGGTCCTCAGTGTGCTTTGGGTGCTGACGTATAGCAGAACGGCTCAGAAAGTTCCTCAAGCAAATTTTATTGCAGATTTTTTTTTCACGCTTAAATCAACGGCCAAGTACACATCTTGACTTTGGCGACAGCCATAGAACAGTGGATTATGTTTACCGCAATCCTCACTATGACCCTACTGAGCTTTATATCAGGAGACCATACTCAGCCTGTAAAGACAAGAATCGATCGTGCTTCTGAAGAATGTGCATCACCTCAGATTGAGGCATTCCAATTTCAGAGCTTAATTGGTGGTTTCCAAATTATTAGTCGCACCAGCTGATTCGGCGTGAGTTGTACAAAAACAAAAACAAAAATGCTGTGGTCTCATTAGACTAATCACATAATGGGGAGGTTTCGGCTTCGTCGTTCCAAACTCCGGGATATTAACAAACCTGCTAAATAAACTCAGGTTACACGCCTCCATACCACGATCCCCCCATAAACATACTTATGAAAATAGCAGCAAGGACTGGTCGAACTTGAGAAACGTCGAAAACGTTTTCACTCTGCATAATCAACTTAGGCTTGACGATATTATTACTAGCAAGTATTTTTGCGGCCATAAACCATCGTGAGCTTCGCTTTTTCTATCACAAATCATTCAATTTGAACAGCTGGTCTAGTCTATGCGTAGTGGCCTTGATTTATAAGGAAGCCTCTTAAACTAGGCAGCGAGAGCGTGTACGATGTATTCAGCTGTATGCATTGGTCTCCGTCAAATAGTATACTTTGTGTTTGCTTCGCCTGTTGCTTGCAGAAGGTAACGTTTATTAGGAGCAACTCGAGGAACCACGTTTCATTTGCAATTTGAAACTGATTTATATTGCTATTCAGGTAAACAGGTGATCCTTGTTAACTATTGTCACACTCCGCTAAACATCAAATTTGTCCATTTCGACTGCCTTCGTCCTTAACGTCATGAAGTCGAAACCATGAAACCTCTTCTGAGGAGACGGAAACATTGCCAGCGATTCTGCGTTTTAGAGGATATCTCATTCGTACACGCATGGACATCCGATGACATTTCCTCCGCTGCGGATGCCCACTAGCAGTTCGTGTCCTTTTCAGATATGACTAAAAGGCAGTGAGATATTCCGTCTGAGCAACATGTTTAGGCAATTTCAGATTTGCTTCCCTCTGATGAAGGAAAGGGTAGTTGCGCACCCTGATTAACTACCGTGAAAGTCGAAGTCCACATAAGACCACCCACCAGCTGTTCATATGCTTGGTCGTAGCGTGGTTTAAACTTGGAACCTGTGAATTGCTCGGATAGCGTACTAGTATTTCCAGGTCACAATACACTGGTTTGAGACATCACACTAGATGTAAGGGCATTCGAATTCTGCTGCCGTGAGCTCGTTGTGAAGAGTCAACACGAAAGCCACGGAAATCGGCCGTCCAGAGCTTATTTCACGAAGTACACATGACAACACTGAAGAAGATTGTCTATTAATTTTCAGCTTGGATATCATTTATGATATCATCATGAAATTACTCACAAGCGACCAAATCGAAATCAACTCTGGTTGATCAGGTGAAGTGACTATGTCAATAGTGCTAAACGCCAAATGAAAACCGAATTATTGTGCCAAGGTCGTACCCAACTTGGGCTTCCAGGATTTCTGTCGGAAGAAGTAACCTACAAGTACATTTCTAACTGAATGCTACCTACTACTCAATTACATTTACTAAAATGTCATTAGAAGCTTTGCTAGGTTCGTGTTGCTTCTGATCCAATTGGACAGAATACAAACGAGATCATTATTACTTGCTCAATCTACGATGTATCCGGCATTAATATTAGAGCTCCTATGAATAGTCGTTTGAGTTTGTTGATACGACTTCTACATTTGGGTACATTTGGCACGCTGAGCTTGCCCCATTTTGAAAGCGACACATGCTAACACATGTCCCTCTCAGGATGCAAAAAGTTTGAAATATCACATTTGGGGTTGACATGCATTAGAGCCTACACATTTGGGTGAAATCTAAGGAAATGTACCTGAGTGTGAATGGTCGTGCTGAGCAGCATGTTTTCAGAGTAAGCTTCCCTGTGTTAGTCATTACTATTTTTACAAAACTATTATCCATTTTAATAAACATAGTTATTGCTTACCGTTTCGACGCTTACATGTATTCCTACTCTATAAGTATTGTGTTGGGTGAGTCCTCATCCCCGAAAACCACCTCAATCAGTACTCAAGCAATCTTTTATAACGCAGCTTTGAAAAATTCGCTTGAACTTGGTCTTTTGTCGGTGAGTGAGTTTTGGAGAACTATGAGGGAAATTGATAGCAGTCTCCCCACATTCTCTATTGTCCATGTACTGCAGACTAGTACGATTTAGCAGAGATAACGCTTGATACTGATTCTCCCGCCCATGCAGGAGGCCTGATTTACAAATCACTGCCCATTTGGTGTAATTTATCGCGTAGGAATTTTTCGGGTGGTTTCAAATCTCTGAGGAATAACTGCTGGGCCGGTCATCCTATGGTGATCGTATAAAGATATTTTGATGAAATGGAGACTTCTTGTGGGGTTACTCTATACGGATTAATAAAGAAATTGTTACGCAAATTTTCATAATTATTGGGAATCCACAGCGGTGCAGTCTACGCAAATCTACAAGCCATTAAAACCCTTGACATTCTAGCTATCGGTTGAAGAGTAAACCGTTCTATCATGAGCTGCCTACCAGCACAGTGATTAATTCAAACTAAGGCTGGAAACACAATTTGCTCCGCGTTATATGCTGTGTAATTGAGAGTTAAACAAACAGTCGATCAGCCGCTCGGAATCAAAAAGTTAGGCGTTCAATTGCTTTCGGGATTTTGTCAGTCCAAATCACTCTGGAGACGCGTGTAATGCACACAGCTCATAATTCCAGAAATTTGGACGCCCAGGAAATTGTTATGTTTAAACCGATCAAAGTTCTGTCGTGCTGACAGAAATGCGGTTTAGTGTGTGCTACTAATCTGAAGCGCGGAGTCTTGGAAATCTGAAAGAAACCCCCTAACACCCGTTTCCATTTTCTCTTCAGGTTTTCAGACAGTGTGAATAGGGTGAGATCCGCAGCGATGGAACCAGCATCCTTTCACCAAACTGGTGTTCGGATTCGGCGGTTTTTGAGGCAAGCAGGCGGAAAAAGCGAGAGACAGCACGACTCCTATTGCAACAGCACATCAATAGTTGAAAGAATGAACCTAAAATTATGGCAACTGACAAACGCAAAAAACTAACTGTTGTTTGAGCCTGTTTCATATTCCATCTTTTTACATAAATATGTAGTTCTCCGAGGGATGTAGATCAAATGCTCATTGGTTGATGGTGTTAATTTTGGATTGACTTTCTTGTGGATGGCATAAAGTACAAAAGGAGCAGACATTTAATCGACGTGTCTTTGAGTGCGTGGTGATATTTCGGTGGTGGAAACCGAGTCTTTGATGTCAAAAGCTTGTGGTCTAATTTGTCCAGACAGGAAGAAGTGCCTGCGTCGACGGACTAGTGGGAACTGGGTTTCTATTGACGGCAAAAACACCGTACACGTAGAGCATAATTATTCGCTGGTTTACGCTGGTTTGCGTTCAGTTACTGAACTCAAGGAAACCATGGTAGCGTGGGATGTCAGAAAGGAAACGGCATCTGAATTTCACGAGGGTGCAGTGACGGAGCACGCTGGTTCCGAAATGTGTCAATGTGGGGATTGATATTACTGGAGACACAAAGCACACAGAGCGCATTTGCACAGATTGGGTGACGCAGGGGAGAAGACTGGCCCGAAGCAACAACGTGTGTGTATTGAGACCGAAACTACAGGCCAAGTCAAGAACAGGTATAGCAATAGCTCAGAGTCACTTAAAAGGGTGTACAGGCAAGCTACTGCTTGCAGCCTGGGGCTCGTGGTGGCACCTCGGGGGCACCTGTAATAGGGAGAAAGAGAGTTGCATACACATTGGGTCATATGATAAACACGTGTAAGCAGGTACACTCAAGTTTCAATTGCGTTACTCTGCCCCCTCCTGAGCATGGGCATTGTCCTCAGTGCTCAGAAAGTACTTTGTGTCAGGTGTACTGATATCAAGAGTATAGCTGACAGGTGGAAGGTAGTAGGACGTTGACAGCTGGGCGTCAGGAAGAGGTGGAATATGTGGCTTTAACTGATTTTAATGTATGCATCGTACATCCGTATGTGGCTGAGAAGGGTCACGAGTGACATATGTATTTTTTGGTCTCTTGCTAATGATAAACAATGGGCCTTGCCACACGTGATGAAATTTCGCAGGCATACCCGGCGGGGATTTTGGGTTATGTAAGAGCACATAGTCGCTTACTTCATAGACGAGTCCGTAATCAGTCTTCCGGCGTTGAGGATCATTACCAAACTTTTCACGAGCGACTTGCGGTGCCGCGAACAGACGTTTGCGGGGTGACCGGATGTACTCGCAATTGCCAACGAGGCCTACAGGGTCCACAGGCTTGTCCGCATCTAAAAGCAGTCGAAGGTCAGGGTCGAGTTGTAGAAATGCCGGCGCATCACCTGTCGACTCGTGTACAGCTATTCGAAAGGCCGGCATGCAAAGTGGAATTTGTTAATCCCACCGTTCCTCCTCATAGCGATCCGCGAGGGTAGTTAGTATTTTCTTTATGGTCCTGTTAGTGCGTTCCACCAAACCGTTTCCCTCTGGATGGTACGGTGTTGTCCTTGTTTTATGGATCACCAAGAGTGCACACACTTCCCGCAGAAAGTAACTCACAAAAGCTGGGCCCTGACCGAGTGTAAGACGATTGGTACCCCATAGCGCGATAGCGACGCAATCGTACAGGCATCTTGCTGCTTCACTGGCAAAGCTTTACATCGTTTAGTTAGGCAGTCAATTATGATGAAAATGAAACGGTTCCCATTTCTGGTCTCCGGTAGAGGTCCAAAAACGTCAATACCCACTCGATTGTTTGGTCCTTGCACGGGGATCGGTTAGCGCGATGCTCCATGTGTTATAGTCGAGGTCTTCGTTTTCTCGCACACGGAACAATGCCGGCCGAAATCCGCAACATCGTGGTGTAGCATAAACCACTAGTAGCGCCGTCTAATGTGCGCTTCTGTTTCCTTCTCTCCAGCATGTCCAAAATCTCGTTGGACCGCCGTGCTGGTTTGCAGGACGCAACTATGTGGGACGACGACACGAGTCTGGCTCTCCTGATTATCCACAAGGTGAAGCACTCGAGATATAATTTGTAGTTGTCCCCACCGTGACCACAAACTCCTTGCTACTAGAAATCCCGTAGGTCATCAGGCGTCCAGGGTATTTGGGGTTGCCATGTATCTTGAGGCTGTAAATCTCTCCAATATCCTTGTCACTAGATTGTTCTTCTTCCCAGATCATTCGATTAGACGCCAGTAGCACATTAACAGACTCCAGTTCCTGGGCTGCTCTTCGAGTCAAGTCATCGGCATTCCAGTGTCTAGGGCCCAGACGATAAATGCAAGGGAAATTAAACTTCTGAATCCGCCCCTGCCAGCGTGCAACCTGACCATCGGGATCGCTTAAACTCTGCAACCAATATAGTGAGTGATGGTCTTTGGGGACAAGGTGGTGCCTCCCAAGCAGGTAGGGCCGGAAGTGATAGAGCAAGTACACCAGGGCTAGCATTTCACGTCGGGTGGATAAACCATCGTGAGCTTCGCTTTTTCTATCACAAATCATTCAATTTGAACAGGTGGTCTAGTCTATGCGTAGTGGTCTTGATTTATAAGGAGGCCTTCCAAACTAGGCAGTGAGAGCGTGTACGATGTAATCAGCTGTATGCATTGGTCTCCGTCAAACAGTATACTTTGTGTTTGCTTCGCCTGTTACTTGCAGAAGGTAACGTTTATTAGGAGCAACTCGAGGAACCACGTTTCATTTGCAATTTGAAACTGATTTATATTGCTATTCAGGTAAACAGCTGATCCTTTTTAACTATGGACACACTCCGCTAAACATCAAATTTGTCCATTTCGACCGCCTTCTTCCTCAGCGTCATGAAGTCGGAATCAGGAAACCTCTTCTGAGGAGATGGAAACATTGCCAGCAATTCTGCGTTTTAGAGGATATCTCATTCGTACACGCATGGACATCCGACAACATTTCCTCCGCTACCGATGCCCACTAGCAGTTCGTGTCCTTTTCAGTTATGACTAAAAGGCAGTGAGATATTACGTCTAAGCAACACGTTCGGGCAATTTCAGATTTGCTTCCCTCTGGTGAATGAAATGATAGTTGCGCACCCTGTCCAACTACCGTGAAAGTCGAAGTCCACCTGAGACCGCCCACCAGCTGTTCACATTTTTGGTCGTAGCGTGGTTTAAACTTAGTACCTGTGAAATGCTCGGATAGCGTACTAGTATTTCCAGGTCACACTACACTGGTTTGAGACATCACACTAGATTTAAGCGCTTCCGAATACTTCTGCCGTGAGCTCGTTGAGAAGAGTCAACACGAAAGCCGCGGAGATCGGCCGTCCAGAGCTTATTTCACGAAGTACACATGACAACACTCAAGAAGATTGCCTATTAATTTTCAGCTTGGATATTATTTATGATATCGTCATGAAATTACTCACAAGCAATCAAATCGCAATCAACTCTGGTTGATCAGGTGAAGTGACTATCTCAATACTGCTAAACGCCAAATGAAAACCGAAGTATTGTGCCAAGGTCATACCCAACTTGGGCTTCCAGGATTTCTGGAAAGAAGCAACCTACAAGTACATTTCTAAACGACAGCTCCCTACCACTGAATTGCATTTACTAAAATGTCATTAGAAGCTTTGCTAGGTTCGTGTTGCTTCTGATCCAATTGGACAGAATACAAGAGAGATCATTATTACTTGCTCAATCCACGATGTGTCCGGCACTAATATCACCGCTCCTATGAATAGTCGTTTGAGTTTGTTGATACGACCTCTACATTTGGGCACATTTGGCACGCTGAGCTTGCCCCATTTTGAAAGCCACACATGCTAACGCATGTTCCTCTCAGGATGCAAAAAGTTTGAAATATCCCATTTGGGGTTGACATGAATTAGAGCCTACACATTAGGGTGAAATCTAAGGAAATGTACCTGAGTGTGAATGATCGTGCTGAGCAGCCTGTTTTCAGAGTATACTTCCCTGTGTTAGTCATTATCATTTTTACAAACCTATTATTCATTTTATTAAACATAGTTATTGCTTACCGTTTCGATGTTTACATGTATTCCTACTCTATAAGTATTGTGTTGGATGAGTCCTCATCCCCGGCAACCCCCTCAATCAGTACTCCAGCAATCGTTTATTACGCAGCTTTGAAAAATTCGCTTGAAATTGGCCTTTTGTCAGTAAATGAGCTTTGGCGAACCATGGGGGAAATTGAGAGCAGTTTCCGCTCTTTCTCTATTGTCCATGTACTACAGACTCGTACGTTTTAGCAGAGATAACGCTTGGTACTGATTCTCTCGCCCATACAGGAGGCCTGATTTACAAATCGCTGCCCATTTGGTGTAATTTCTCGCGTATTAATGTTTCGGGTGGTTTCAAAGCTGTGAGGAATAACTGCTGAGGCGGTTATCCCATGGTGATCGTATAAAGATATTTTGATGAAATGGAGACTTCTTGTGGGGTTAACGTTTACGGATTAATAGAGAAATTGTTACGAAAATTTTCATAGTTATTACGAACCCACAGGGGTGCAGTCCACGCAAATGTACAAGCGTATAAAACCCTTGACCTCCCAGCTATCGGTTGAAGACTCAACCGTTCTGTCATGAACTGCCTACCAGCAGAATGAGTAATTCAAACTAAGGCTGGACATACGATTTGCTCCGCGTTATATGCTGTGTAATTGAGAGCTAAACAAACAGTCGATCAGCCGCTCGGAATCCAGAAGTTAGGCGTGCAATTGCTTTTGGGATTTTGTCAGTCCAAATCACTCTGAAGACGCGTGAAATGCACATAGCTCATAATTCCACGAATTTGGAATCCCGGGAAATTGTTGTGTTTAAAACGATCAAAGTTCTGTCGTACTGACAGAAATGCGGTTTAGGTGTGTGCTACTAATCTGAAGTGCGGATTCTTGGAAATCTGAAAGAAACCCCTGACCTCTGTTTTTATTTTCTCTTCAGGTTTTCAGACAGTGTGAATTGGGTGAGACCCGCGGCGATGGAAACAGCATCCTTTCACCAAACTCTTATTCGGATTCGGCGGTTTCTGAGGCGTGCAGGCAGAAAAAGCGAGAGACAGAACGACTCCATTTTGCAACAGCACATCAATAGCTGAAAGATTGAACCTAAAGTTATGACAACCGACGAACACAAACAACCAACTGTCGTTTGAGCCTGTTTCATATTCCATATTTTTACATAATCGTGTAGTTCTTCGAGGGATGTAGACCAAATGCTCATTGGTTGATGGTGTTAATTTTGGATTGACATTGGATTGGCATAAAATACAAAAAGGGCAGATATTTCATCAACGCGTCTTCGAGTGCGTGGTGATATTTTGGTGGTGTAAACGGAGTCCTTGGTGTCAAGAGTTTGTGGTCTAATTTGTCCAGACAGGAAGATATGTCTGCGTCGACGGACTCGTGGGAAATGGGTTTCTGTTGACGGCAAAAACACCGTACACGTAGTGCATAATTATTAGCGGGTTTACGCTTGTTGGCGTTCAGTTACTGAACTCAAGGGAACCATGGTAGCGTGAGGTGTAAGGAAGGCAGCGGTATCTGAAGTTCACGAGGGTGTAGTGACGGCGCACGCTGGTTCCGAAATCCGCAAATATGGGAATCGATATTACTGGAGACACAAGGCACACAGAGCGCACATTTGCACAGATGGGGTGACGCAGGGGAGAAGACCGGAGGAAGCAACAACGTGCGTGTATTGAGACCGAAACTACAGGCACAAGTCAAGTACAGGTATAGCAATAGCTCAGAGTCACTTAAAAGGGTGTACAGGCGGGCTACTGCTTGTAGCCTGGGGCTCGTTGTTGCTCGTCCGGACAACTGTAATAGGGAGAAAGAGAGTAGCACATACATTGGGTCATATGATAACCACGTGTAAGCAGGTACACTCAAGTTTCAGTTGCGTTACTCAGCCCCCTCTCGAGCATGGGCATTTTCCTCAGTGCTCAGAAAGTGCTTTGTGTCAGGTGTATTGATCTCAAGAATATAGCTGACAGGTGGAAGACATTAGGACATTGACAGCTAGGCGTCAGGACGAGGTGGAATATGTGGCTTTAACTGATTTTAATATATGCATCGTACATCCGTATGTGGCTGAGAAGTGTCACGAATGACATATGTATTGTTTGGTCTCCTGCTAATGATAAACAATGGGCCTTCCCACACGTGACGAAATTTCGCAGGCATACCCGGCGGGGATTTTGGGCGATGTAAGAGCACATAGTCGCTAACTTCATACACGAGTCCTTAAACAGCCTTCCGGCGTTGATGACCATTACCAATCTTTTCACGAGCGACTTGCAGTGCCGCGAACAGACGGTTGCGGGGTGATCGGACGTACTCGCAACTGCCAACGAGGCCTACAGGGCCACAGGCTTGTCTGCATCTAAAAGCAGTCGAAGGTCATGGTCGAGTTGTAGAAATGCCGGCGCATCAACTGTCGACTCGTGTACATCTACTGGAAAGGCCAGCAAGCGAAGTGGAATTTGTTCATCCCACCGTTCCTCCTCATAGCGATCCGCGAAGGTAGTTCGTATTTTCTTTATGGTCCTTTTGGTGTGTTCCACCAAACCGGTTCCCTCTGGATGGTACTGTGTTGTCCTTGTTTTATGGATCACCAAGAGTGCACACACTTCCCGCAGAAAGTAACTCACAAAAGCTGGGCCCTGACCGAGTGTAACACTATTGGTACCCCATAGCGCAATAGCGACGCAATCGTGCAGGCAGCTTGCTGCTTCACTGGCACAGCTTCACATCGTTTAGTTAGGTAGTCAATTATGATGACAATGAAACGGTTTCCATTTCTGGTCTCCGGTAGAGGTCTAAAACCGTCAATACTTACTCGATTGTTTGGTCTTTGCACGGGATTGGTTAGCGCGATGCTCCATGTGTTATAGTCGAGGTCTTCGGTTTCACGCACACGGAACAATGCCTGCAGAATCCCGCGACATCGTGTTGTAGCATAAAACACCAGCAGCGCCGTCTAATGTGTGCTTCCGCACAATAACAGATTCCAGTTTCTGGGCTGTTCTTCGAGACAAGCCATCGGTATTCGAGTGTCTAGTGCCCAGGCGATAAATGCAAGGGAAATTAAACTTCTGAATCCGCTCCTGCTAGCGTGCAACCTGACCATCGGGATCGCTTAAACTCTGCATCCAATATAGTGAGTGATGGTCCTTGGGGACAAGGTGGTGCCTCCCAAGCAGGTAGGGCCGGAAGTGATAGAG
Organism: Opisthorchis felineus; assembly: GCA_004794785.1. NCBI lineage: Eukaryota > Metazoa > Platyhelminthes > Trematoda > Opisthorchiida > Opisthorchiidae > Opisthorchis > Opisthorchis felineus. Next base: position 730,231 of record SJOL01007034.1, read on the forward strand.
CAAGTACACCAGGGCTAGCATTTCACGTCGGGTGGTACAGTAGTTACGTTCACGTTTATGTAGGACACGGCTACCATATTCGATGACAAATTCTCAATTAGCCACACGTCGGGAGAGTACCGCACCGATTGCCATTTCAATAGCGTCCGTATCTAAGACAACCTCTCCTGCACCAGGTGAGAAATCCGGATATGCTAAGATAGGTAGAGATTTTGATGTCTGATTAGGGTGGTTAAAAGCTTCATCAAATAATACGATCCACGAAATTATTTTGATCGTTGTGGAAAAGCCTGTGAAGTGTTGCACTGATTGTGGCAAATCTTTTAATGAATCTCCGGTAGCATGATGCAAGCCCGAGGAAACTATGTAAGCCACGGATGCCCGTCGGTGTCGGTCACTCAGCGATGTGTTTGGTCTTATCCGGGTGCGTTAGGGCCCCATCGGCAGAGGGAATATGGTCCCAAACCAGAAGTTCATGTTGTATGAACTTGCATTTCTCCACGCGGAGGGTTAGGTCAGCCTCCTTTAGGCGACAAAAGACTTCTCGCAGCCGACGGTTGTGTTCGTCCATCTTCCGGCCAGGAACAATGATGTCGTTAAGGTATATCAAGCAATAGCTAGATAACAACCCAGCAGATACTGTCTGCATATGCCACTGAAATGTAGCTGGTGCATCCACAAGTCCGAATGGCATTGTTTCGAATTCATATAGACCTGATGGCTCTGCGAAGGCCGTTTTACAACCGTTCTTCGGGCGAACCTCGACCTTCCAATATCCAGACACCAAATCATGAGGACAGAACCACTTTGAACCACCTACTGCGTCAATAGCACCATTCACACGTGGAAGCGGGAATGAGTCACGCCCAGTGACCTGATTCAGTTGTCGATAGTCGACACATAACCGTAAAGTATCATCTCTTTTCCTCACCAGCACGATTGGTGAAAACCAGGGTGAGGGAGATGGGGGGATAATAGTTTTTTTCCTAACATTTCAGAAAGTAGTTTGTCAAGTTTACCCTGATAATTTATTGGAACCCTCCTGGAGGGAATACAAATTGTCCTATAATCACCTGTAATAATGGCATGTTGAAGAACGTTGGTTCTTCCCAGAGAATTTCGCGAGATGTTCATCACACTGAAGAATTCCATTAGAAAGCTGAATACACGCTTCTTTAGTGTTTCTGGGATGTTGGAGAACAAGGTACTGTTACATACTGGTTTAGAGAACCGAACACTACCTGTCTGGGCATCAATCTGGGCTCCGTGCATGGTTGAGAAATCCATATCCACAGTTGCATCCGAGTGGATTCGCGAACAGATGAACGTTGTCAGTAACTTCAGCTGATGGAGCAAGTAATGACCTATTGATACCAAGTGATGAGATGATAGATCCATCAGCAGTAAGTCGGTCCGGGCAGTTGTCGCGATTGTTATGCTTCGGTCGCAATAAATCAATAAAAACAATAGAACGAGAGGCTTCGGCGGCAACTGCCATGTTCGCCGGCTTTGGGTTCAACTGCCCCGCTAAAACTAATGCCGATGAGGTGGGGATGGCAGCGGACAGCAGAGACTTTACGCTATCAAAGTTGTGGCCACAATGCCTGGCATTCATTCCAAAGCGTGCACAGTAGAAACAGTTTCGGGGGTTTGGCTTGAATTCATTTGGGGTCCTAATGCCCTGCCGGCGACGTGTCGGGAACAATGGAGCGGGACTCGGGGTTGGGCCTTCGCTATCATTCGGCTGCTCGTAATTGCGGCGAGTTGGAGGGCGTCACCTAGGGTCCGGTCTCCTTTGCGATGAAATTTCGCTTTCAGGAGGGCGTTTGACACACCGGCCACTCATCGCTGGGCTGTGTGCGCTTCACGAAGGTTCTGTGAATCCTCCGGATATATCTTTGCGGCAAGGTCTCGTAGGACATCGCATTTTTATCTGATGTCTCGCCCGGGTACTGATTACGGTTAAAAATGATCTCAAATGATAAAGCTCGGCGTTAGTGTGTCGAACAAGGGGGCCAAGTGGGTCCGGGATTTCTCTGGAGGTGCAGACGGTGAAAGGCCTGGATGAAGTATGCAGCAAGCGGCGGAGTCATCTAGCCGGGAGAGGGTAAATTATCCATCCTGCTCCGGAGGTACCGATTAAAAGAATACTTTCATTCAAAACGACCACAGATCAAGGTCCTTGCCAGGGTGATACGTTCCCGGTGGCTCCAGAGTCGGCTGAAATCGGTGACTCCAAGTTGTGGAATTTCAGCCGACACCTTGACCATTTCGCATTTCGTAGTTCGCATCACGTTGTTTTTATCCGGCGTGTCGCACGTGAATCTTGAAACTGACAGTACATCCTACTCCGGTCACCAAATGTAGCGTGGAATGTCGTGAAGGCAGTGGTATTCGACGTTCACGAGGGTATAGTAACGGCACACGCTGGTTCTGAAATGTGCAAATATAGGAGTTGATATTACTGGAAACACAAGGCACACAGAGCACACATTCGCACAGATTGGGTGGCGCGGGATAGAAAAACGGAGCGAAGCATCAGCGTGCGCGTATTGAAACCGAAACTACAGGCAGAAGTCAAGTACAGGTATAGAATAGCTCAGGGTCACTTAAAAGGTGGTACAGGCGTGCTCCTGCAGGTTCAGTCAAGTTCCCCTTGCGTTACACCAATCATCTATCTAATCTATTTTTGAGGGAATTTTTCTTCGTGTGAAAATTACTTCACTAGTACACATTGGAATACTTCTTCACTTAGCGCCACAGGCCTTCTCTGAACATTTGCCGATGAATACAGCGGACTAGTTTTAGGAGATTTTACTCCGAGATCATCAACTCCGTGAATATTGTTGATTTGTGGACACTTAATGGATTTAACCTGGGATTTCTCGGTAAAACATGCACATTTTCCTTCAAGACCGACTAATTTTGAAGGCTGTGAGTCAATTTGGTAATGTTCGCTGTGCTCGATAAGGAGAATTCAAATCGCATTTACTCATCAATGAAAATGTAGCCACCAGTGGGTCGACGCACATGAAACATGCCTTATTACGTATGTGAAAAATGTCTACGCCTCCTGTCAACTGTCCAGTTACAACAGAAAATTCACTCTAGGAGCACAAATTTTCGTCGTAAGAATTGTAAAATCATTCAAGCTTTCAAGTGATTTTTTCGTCACCGCATGAAGACACAGACAGCAAAATTCAATTTACACTGCAGAACATCGAGTGAACAAATCGGCGACACTGACGAGCGTGATAAGCACTTCCACGAATGTGATAAGTACTTTAGAACTGGATTTTGAATTTGCTCACCATGTGGGAGAGCGATATTTATGCGAAGAGTGAAAATAAAAACCTTACATAAAGCGTTATGAAAACGATATGTATATACTGATACACTTACACATATATGGAAGGACAATGCGTCCATATTTTCGGAATCCGTTCTAAGCCGTCTTCAACTAATATTTGTGTCTTTTCCCAGGCAGGTAATCAGTGACAACCTCAGTCAACAGAAATCAGCTAGGACTCTTAAGGTGTTCATTTTGGTGACATGATTTATCTTCAAGAGAATCACCACAATGCAGTCAATAAAGTGGATGTACCATGTGCACACTTTTCGACATTGTTTGCTGTCTTACGATGAGGATGAATTTCAGAAGCTTAGAATAAATCCTTTCTGAGGCAACGGAGGCCTCAGATTCACCTCGATGTTGTTGTCGTGCGTGGCGTTGATGCAGCGAACGAATTGGAATGTCCTGACCTGGAAACACACAGTTGGACTACGGGTTTGTCAGACAAGAATGAAGAGTGCTCCAAAGCTCCCGCATCCGCAATCATTCCTCATTTTCCGTGCAACAAAGTTGCATGCGTTGCTGTTTTCCTTTACAACTGACTCTATGTTTTGGGTGGTCAGACAATTAAACCAACACGGTCAGTAGAAATCAGTCACGAAATTCATCCACGGTGGATATCCGGTCCAGAAATGCAGTACACACGTTGCCACTTGGGCACTTCTGTTATAGATAAAAAAATCTACGCGACTGGAGGACGAAATAAAAATGAGGAAAATCTTCGTCCATTTTTCATGGAGCCGTCCTTTCAGCCACTGCAATCCTCTTTGATGTTGAATTTCATATTGAGGTTTCCTGTATCCCGAGTTTGCCGCTCCTTAGCGAATAAATTCTAAATCAGTCGTATGTGGTAGACATTTATACAAAAGCTTCGATGTCTCCACAATCGTTAATTAAAAAAACCGCGTCTTCTGATGGTGTGTTAATTGAAACTTGAAACATCCAAGTATCCCTTAAGAAACAATGTATCAAAATTGGGTTTCATTCCGCACCCAGCTGCGATCTACTCAACATCACTGTCTATGAAACCCCACACAAACCTTTCGCTTAAATAGAAGTTCAACCAACAACTCCACAGAAGTGTACAACGAGCTTTTTCCGGTATGTAATTGCAGTACAATTGTGTAGGTGGTATTTTGGCTCCATTCTTGAGATGTCTAGTAATTGGAATTCCTGTGAACCCTCCATTTGAGCATAGTTGTCGGGAGACGACAAAGATAACGATATGCTTGTTTCGGCTCTTACGCTGAGCAGAGCAACCACTAAAAAAAAACAAAATTTGGATAAATTTAAATTTAGTTCCGTGGCGGATATTTCATTTTACAATGTTGCATTAATATTCCTTTGTATGCTGTATCCGAACTAATGTACCATGGTCGCTTTCAGGTGATACATATTGCGGCTGTAACATCTCTTCCATAGGACGTCGGTTCGCATGATTTACGCATTTCAGTTACCCTGCAAAGATTATTTCCTCATAGAGTGACATTACTGCAAGCGCCACTGCTCGCATTGTGAATATTTCAGTAATGCCACGATCTATTGCTCGCTTCCGAGTAGCTGGTTTGCTTCGTGTGAAGAACTTGATCGTCCACCCTCTAAATGGTGTCTTAAAGCGTCTATGTCATGTGCTCGTTCAGCCCGTGGGGTTGCCGCATTGCAGAACCAGATTATTGTAGTTAGTGGCGTCAATGAAGGCGCAGAATTTTTTCCACTGTTGAGTGTTTTAATACAGTCACAAAGGCATGAACAACGGTTGCTCAGATGCCTTCACTGTAAGCATAAGTGTGTAGTGTGATTAGGGGTTGTCAGTTTTGCGCGTCAGTGGAGTCATTTTATTCATATCTCAGAAATCCCAATTTTGAAGCGCTAACAAATACATAATATTCCGCAATAAATCCACAACAGTTTTTTTCCGAAACGCTGTACGGATAAATAGAAGTGTTTCTTATGTGTGTACGTCAGGAGGTGGTAACGCAATTCAGCCGTCTCACTTGTGGGAGGCGTGTATCCGCTTCAGTTTGCCAGTTATTTCACTCCGATCCCTGCATGTGAAAGTTCAATCGTTTGTTATCTTGAGTTCGTCGTAGCTTGCCTACACACTTCAATTATTTTGGATTGCCGACTCCCTGACCCACCTCGTCGAGTCTTTTGTTCTGAATGATTTCATCTCCTGGTGAATGCTGAGTGCGCCGAGGTAATATATTGTACCTCTAGTGAACCACCAAACACGCCGGGCCTGCTCACTCGCCCCTGGAGAATATTCTTTTTTGTCGGTTGTAGGACAATGTATCTCTCCAGGGGCGCAGGTAATGGTTTCTTCCGTGTGTTTGGACCTCTACATTATAAAGAATAACGACACAGCTCTCGCAGCACATCTCGATGTGAAACGTTCATTCACGACATCTATTGCATTTTAGCCCTTCTCTGTCGACAGAAAAGGAGTCATCCGATTTCAACAAAACGTATCATTGTTTCATAATTCAATGGACAGAAGCAATCTCTCATCGGTGAACATACCACATCTTTGTGACTAACCCCCACTGTCAGGATATAATACACAGGTTTTGATTTTCCGCTTGTTAATTGCAACCACTCTGGTTCGAATGAAGAATGCGAAATGTCAACAGGAACTTCGAAACTGCGAGAAAATGTAGCAAAATATGGTCCCTCGTCATCATAACCGTACGCGTTGTTACTTATTTTGGCTGCTTACGGTTAATACTAGACGCTTACCTGCGTGCACCGCTGATTACCGGAACTACAGTATGCGTGGGAGCCTAATCCAATGGCGGACGACACCCCTTCATTATCACTCCCATGTGCGCTATCATTCTGACCTGTCCGCTCTGGAAAATCATGAAATAACCCATGGATAATTGTGTTTTGATTAGGTTGATACACAAACGAATTGGTGGTCACACCGGTGCCCGTTTTTTGTAAACTCAATTCACTGGAAGGTGACTCTGAAATGAAAGATATAAAACCAGTCAACTATCGTTCAGGTTTTCAGCTGGAACGTTATCTGATGTCCTTGTAGGTTAAGAAGACCGAGGAAATTCAATGGCTAGACCCAGAGGGAGAATGACAAAATTGGCCTACGCAAGCTGTTGCTCATAATCCTTCCGGAAACTGTGCATCACCGCTCACAAACGTATTCAAGTTCGGGAGCATAATTTGTCCTAGCAGGCATTCCGGCGGCAACCTAGCAAGTCGAAAACAGTGAACTGTTCTGGCTAATCGCATATTGAGGTTGTTCGGATTTCATTCAACAAACTTAGAATGGAGGTCCTCGAATTATGAGCCTTGTGATCATCAGTTCAGCAACTTTAACTTAAGTAATTCAAGTGGGAAAATTGTGAAATTTGAATTCAAGTGCTGCAACTTACTGGTATACCGATTGAGGGTGAAACCGAAGAGATTTCGGCAAAATTATATAGTGGATAAAGAACCTTGCATCTTGGAATCACTCTGGCAGGCACACGGGACGCACTCTGTGAGAAATATTCATTTGAGGAAGAAGCATAGAAACGCATGGTGAAACTGACATACGGTTGAATTTCATCCGTCCGCACACGCACAATCTAAAAGTCAGCGCAGGTAAGCTAGAGTTCATCATGAGTGCGTATTGTTGTCATTTGACCATTTGACAATTTCCCGTGACTTCCGTTCTTTTACTGTGCTTAGGGCAGCTCCCAATTACCAGAACGTTCCAGAAAGTTTATCAAGGTATTGTGATTCTAGGATTTCGTCCGACAGCAAAAACGACGGTATACATATACATATACATACGGCATACATATATACATATCTTTAGTGTAACGGCAACCCCAGAGCAGTGGGTAATTGTTAGATTTTTGCACACTCCAACCCCCACCGGCTTTCTGTGAGTGTGATACGCAGAGGATACGCAGATTACACAAGTAACTGTTCATTAGCTTGCTGGAAAATGTGTATAATCTGAGACAAATGTATCCCGATTCGAGAGCTTAATTAGTTTTCTCTTATAAGATATCCTATCAGTTGATTGGGCGGCAACCCAACATAACGAACAAACAGTGGTCTACGGTGGCTAATCAGCTAATGAAATGGTTAGGATTTCATTCATCCAGAACCGACGGTGTCAACAAATTTGATCAGTGAACTCAAACAGGATGGCTACGTACAACAAGACTGTTACACAAAATATATATATAACAGGCAGCGAGGGCTGGTCCAGCCAGACACACGTCGAAATATTTTTCGATGAGCATTATCTCCTTACTCTTGATGCTGTTGTGTACTTCGGGTTTTGTGGCGCCTCAAAGTAATCGTAAGTTTTACTCTTTCTACCACGACAACGTGAACATCATTGCTAGGATGAGTGTACTCGCCTCGGTTTACAGCATCTTGTATTATTCCCCTATGATGCTGTGATGTTTGCATTGAAATGAGAAATGTTAGGTGTGGCTTGAGAATCATTCTTAGGTCGCACTTCGGACGATAGGTTTTGAAACATCACATTTTGTGCCAACATTCAATTTTTGGTC
>SJOL01007034.1:748133-769157 GCA_004794785.1 Opisthorchis felineus
GTGCTCATAAGGCGCGGTCCAGATATCTAGAATGCTAGAAAAAATCTGGATCAATTCTACTGTAAATTTTTCAGAAGGTTTTATTATAGTGAGAATTACATACGTGAAATTAGCCGATTTGCTCAAATCTGAGACTTCTTGTGACCTGTTTGGAGACATGCACTTATGCATTTAGGTAACAGAGGTAAACAGAAGCACAACGTGAGCGAGAAAAGACGTCAGTATTCGAAGGAAAAAAACGAAAGCTCGGCGGCCGTCACACCCGAAAAACAAAACGTCGTTTGACCATGTTTTCATAGCCGATCATGTCGCATTTGCGGTTTATCCACCCAGTCCAACAATCCCAATCTGTGGTCACATTTTGAGGCATACGCCTTATTTACCTAAACATATTTACCTAAACATCTGATTTCCTTCTCCCATTCTGCAGTCAACCTTCATATTTATTATGTCAACGATAGTACAAGGAGACTGTCAAAAATGGGGTAGCGCACTGGGAGCATCGGTCATGTGAACGAAGTGAGCAAGTAGGAAACAGCTGCTTCCAGGAGGGCACTAAACCGATTTTTAAGACCAGGTTTCGGCGAATGTATAATTTCCTCCTGATTGATGTTGGAGCCTTAAACGTCTAACGGTCTGCTGACAATCGAACACTGTACTGCTAACATAGGCGAGAGCGCGCACGGGTTCAGTAGTACATTGAACTAATTTTATGATAAATATGAATATATGTTGATTGTCTCTGACGCGAGCTTATGTAACACACTCTCTAGAAACATTTCAGTACGACGATACAATGCAGTACGTTAAACCACTCTGCCCCTTGGGTGCTGTCATAAAGCTTCGGTCTTCCCTAGTGTTGTGTTTTGCCTTCTCCACTTGGGAGAAGAAATGTCAACGTTCTGTTGAAGCGCTTCCCAAGGGATGACAGTGTTAGATGTTTTTTTTACCTGCGGACCAGCACAAAATGGAACATTTGTGATGCGTACGAAAGGCTCGAAGCGACACATACGATTCTGATCCTGTTTGTTTGTCCACGATAATCTGCACTTGGTTACGGAAAATGCGGCGAAAGCAAACTGTACGATAAATACTAACATGTGCACGCGAGGGCCGTCTAAATTTTGCTGCCAATTACACAGATGAGAAAGAATCCTAATCTATAGTATGACTCCCATAGTGAGTGCTGAGTATAAAGTTAGTCACATGGGGTCACACGTAACTTAATGCTAGTCCATGATAGTTGCCGTTAGTTTTCTGCACCAAGTAGGAAAAGGGAATAACCACTGAGACAAGCACCGAAATTTATGGCAGAAATAAAACCTCATGAGGTCGACCGACAAGTCACTTGAACGTGAGAAAGTTTTCTGCAGGTTGCACCGTGTCGTTGGAGCAGATTTACGCTGGGAAGCCTGGGTCAAATCAATCGGAATAGGAAACTAAGAAATTCCCAGGTCGTGTTACGAGCCGTCAACTTCAATATGCATGCTGCATTTGTAATTGGCTCGTCATCCATGACACGGTCTTCATCAGGCTACCGGTGTCAACCGCTGCAAGTAGGATAGATATTCATCCAAGTTGTGTTGAATTGATATATATTCTCTCATTTGTGATTCTAACATAATAGTTTCATGCGCATATTCGAAGCTCTTCGGTAATGACGGGGCCTCCTACAACAATTATTTTGTCTTCCAGCATCAAAACGCGTCGTGTCCCAAAGCGCCTCACGTCTGCTCACGCAGGCGTTCTTTGTGGAATTGGGTGTCAAGCCGGATCCCCAATGAACTGAAGTGGGACTTACATATTACCAGAGAAAAATAAAGGCTGTAACAATGTAGCACTTTCGGGTCTTGTTGATTTTCAAATCATTGGTCAACCAACCCTGAATATGTATTTTCTGGGATGCAAGTCCCCGTCATTCAGTTTAATTGTTCCACTGAGGGGAGCTGTTTTCGATTCAGATTGGATTCAACGCCACAAATTGTGGGTTCTACGATGGAGATCGGCGGTTGCCAAACGATGCAGCCGATCGCCCCTAAGTACTAGGCGTAACCAGCGGCTTTTCTCAAATGATGCTTGCTTCGGCCAGTTTCTCAAGGCCGTGGACTGTTATGCCGGCGGTTAAGATTGACGTGTTTTTCTTCTTCTCAGTTTTCAGAATTTTTGCTTCATTGCTGTCAGCGTTTTACCGCTGAAGCAGCGCACTCTCTCATACCCCTCCGTCTGGAGAAAGGCAAACGTTTTGGATAACTTCATTTCTCATCCAGTCGCCTGAACTAAATGATGTAATCAGCTAGTGCAATTCTGCTTTGCAATATGCAGCCAGCAGCACACGAACCATGGACCAGCCAATGAGTGTTTTACATATAAAACTCTGAGAACAGGATACGTATTTATCCACGAGTTACTGAATAGATATACCGCAAATGCCTGCGTAACCACGGCTATTGAGTAAGGACTGAATGACACTTGGCTATGATGTAGGCACACTTCAAGCAGATGCCGATTTCTACTAGCCTGCGACAGATGCTTAGGGCCAAACACGAACTTCTATCTTAGCGCAGAAGCCTTACCGGCAGCTGGCAAATTTGTTTGAATACCTAAGCCTTTTTGAGCGATCAACAGGATTATTTTGTTTAATGTGTCACAGGGTTTCTCAGGATTCGAAGGCAATGGAATGGCTAAATCCTTTCGTGAATATTCTTTTGGATTTAATTTGGCATGAAATCTGAGGAAATCGCAAGTGAACTGCTTCTAAGTTGTCACCGCTAATCGGGGAAAATTTATCTCATAATGTTAAGACCTATTCACCTCAGCGAAATTCCAGTTATACTGTCGCCAGCGGTGCGTACGACACCTATTTCTAGGTGGCTTGATTGATTGCTTGAGTGGCAAACATTACGTTTTTGGTTGACTATGGCCTTTTTTTTCTTTATTAGAACAAATTCAAATTAATTTTCCGCCATTTGCGATCTCTCAATAGCAATGTTGAGGGAAGCGTTTGAAGCTCAGGATATGCACCGGGCAATTTGCGATGACCGTGCGCATCTCTGCTTTGGCGTACTACTTGCGAGGGACGACTTATAATGGTGCTTGAGGTAACGCATACTCTTGTGAAACGACATTTTGTTATATGGCCCAATCGCTCAACCGTTTCCCAGGACAAAACTTTTGCCTTGAATGAACCAAGCTGAAATTACCGCCGTCGGACCCACACGACAGAGCGCCCCCAACTATCGTTACCCTTTAGTGAATTGCATTATAACTACTAAAATCTATCGTCCCTCAAACTTTTCATGCTGTGCCTCTATAACAACGCTTTGGGCATCCTGTTGTTGGGGTATACTCGCTTGGTGAGTCATTATTATTTATCTGAAAGTTAATAAAACTTTTTTTTAACTCAACTAGACGCAATACCTGCATCACACGTCAAAGTTAACGTGAATCATTACTCCAGAATTATGGTGAAAGTGATTTCGCGTCCCCAGAGCCCACTTTATTCAATACTCGAGCAAACGTCTAAAAATGAGCTTGGGATGATTTGCATGAGCTCGATCCTTACGTTGGCTAGGGAGGTTTGGCAAACCATCTGGTTACTTGTCACCCTCCTCTCGTGTTCACTTCTGCACAGGTGCTACAGAACAGTACGCGTAAGTAGAGTTTACACTTGAAACTTTTGTCAATTTGGTGCTATCTCCAGTAGTAGGAATACTGTGAGGAATGATTGTTAGGCCGGTTATTCTATCTGGAACGTACAAGAACATTCTGATGAGGTGTAGGTTGCCTTGTATAGTGGACGTCAACCTAATTGGATTAGTGGGGAAATTCTTACAATGGGTTCATGCTTATTGGAAAACGCAACGGTATACACCCCACAAATCTCTTAAGAAATTCGAACCCGCGACCTTCTGGTAATTAACTGAGGTGTAAAACATTCAAATCATGAGCTGGCCATCAGCGTCTTGATTAATTCAAACCAAGACAGAATGCAGCACTGTTCGTGAGAGGTATCTTCAACGGCATAATGCTTACCAAGCTTGTGTTGATTTTTTCTAGCGGTCAAATGAGCCTCGTCGGGCCACACGCAAAACTCCAAAAAATGTTTAGAAAAGTATTTTAGGAATAAATGCGGTACCGTGATTTCATTGTGGGATAACGCTGGCTTCTATACACTACGCTGGGGTGTCCTAATTCCACATGGGATCCTGTGCAAATACGTAGGCAGTGAGCATTACGCATACACAGAGTTTACCCCGGATGAATGCAGGTGACCACAAGATGACCAGCTCCACTTGGTGGTATTAAACTAGTCCCACATAACGGCTTGAATTTTTACCATACATGCAAGAAACATAGATACTTTGTTATGTCGCAAGGAATTTTGAGTGTAACCTTGTAAACGGGAAGTACGCATTTTGTCGAACAATTATTTGGATTACAGTGTATATATCAGTATTAATCTATTGCAGTTGTGATACTTGAAATGTAGCCTTTTGAACTGTGATCTTCCTGTACATATTTTGTTCAACGAACATTTTAAATAATGGATCTTTATTGTCTAAACAATGAGTCACTTCCAGCTGAGTGCATGTCACCAGCATAAAAAACATGCTTTTATAATCCAATTATACTTTGAAACAGGACATTTGATACACCTTTTTGAATGGGCTTGCTTCCTCTACCCGGATTTTTTGCTTATAACAGTTCAGCCAATATGCGGAGATGTACAGACATGATATGTACGCAAAATGAAAATTCCCGTTGGTTCCATGGATATTATTGGAATTCAATGCTCGCATGTCAGCCGGAATTATTCGTAATTACCAACCCGCTCAGGAGCGGACGATTATGAGGACCAACGCCTTAAGACCACATTATTGACTGTAAACCACGGGTGGGAACATTAGTCCGTTCCATTGGAGTGGAGGAGTGGTGCGAACCGTGAATTCCATCGACTGATGACAGTTATCCAGTTTTCCGGTGATGCGGACGCCATGGGCTAGGGTATCTACAGCATGAGAGTTGCACTCAGCCGCAAAGCTGAAAGCTGATTCTGGTAAACAGGTGAGTTTTCGCTGGTTGCGCTGGCTGATGAAATGAATGCTCAAGCGGGACCACCAAATCCGGATGAAGCACAATTATATTTTAGATTTGGAGTTGATGCACAGCGTACTGATAACTGTGTGCACATCATCGTGGTTTCCCGGACGGAAGGAACAACAATTTTCAGATAAACGTAACGGCTTGGAAGTTTAGCGAAGCGAGTGAAAAAAGCAATTCTCTTGACTGTTGTTTGTCTGATCCATTCCACTGGACTGAACAGTAAGTATCATCGATAACAGCAGATTTTCTTGCTCCAAAATAGCCATACAAGCAACAGGAGCCTGAGATGTACACCCAGGATTATCAGGGGTTGGAATAAGGGCAAATAGCGCTGGCGGATTTCAAAAGCCAAGTGTGTGGAGAAGGACTTAAATAAAGGCAGATTTAATCCACCAACCAAAAAAACCAGGTGTCAATGGGACAATAGGCGGAAACTGACAAAACCGTATATAACTCTTTGTCTTGAGTCACGGGCAAGCCACTTCAAATAACAGCTCAGCTGGTTTGTTACAACAATACATCTGAAAAGCAATAGCAGGACTGAATGTAACATTGATATAGGCTTGCCATCGACAACAGAAATCTAGCGTGAGATAACATTCATCCAAGGTGAAAAAGCACCTGGCGCATGTTTTGTGCCACACAATCTTCGAATAAGATTGCGAGGCCTTGGGGGACAATCTGACATCCACCCTGCAAAAGAATTGGAACGAAACCCAGTCAAATGGAGCTCCTCGATCATCAGGGCATCAGCCTGGTATCCGTCTAATGGAAGGTGCTCTCTAGTATTATTTTGCGTAGGTTGGTCCACAATCGAGACAGAGGTTTTCGTGTGAATCAAGCTGGGCTTCGCCATGGCCAACGGTGCGTCAGCCGTATAATTACATGGGACAAATTATTCAAAACCCTCGTCCTTTTAAAGGTCTCATGTTCGTGCCTTCCGTTGATCTAAGAGATGCTTCTGAGTCTGTTGATCTACGGATTATTTGGTGGTGACTGGCGTTCATATCTGTCGCTTCCAAAATTATACTTTTTATATGAGGGCACTTCATGTGTTCTCCTGTGGGCGCATGCAGGTATGTGACAAATATAAGCCAGAGTTCATCAAGTTTATTAATGTAAGACTAGCCTGCCCTCTCCCACTTATCCTCTCCAACCTTTTTATTGGTGTGCTGCTCAAAATTTCCAAGCCCGCTTCCCAAGCTTCTGGCGTCGAGATGTTCCTGGGACTTTTGTGAAATCCGGTGGACAGTTTTAGGGATGAGTTTGCTTCTCGAATTGGGTGGGCCAGGGCAGCCTTCTACTAACTCGGACATCCAGTGCGCCGAAGAGACACCAGTTTGTTGGTCAAAGGAAACGTATACACTGCGGCAGCGCAATCCATACTGCTTGATTAATCAGAGACGTGGGGACTGCGCGCAGAGAATGTACGAAGCATGTCAGTGTTCGACCGGCAGTTTCTCCCAAGCGTTGGTCCTGTGTGGTAGGAACGTTATATCAGCAATACTGAGGGACACAAGATGGTTCTAAGAAGGATGAACAGTCGCAGGATAGATGAATGACTCACGCTCCAAAAGGTGTGCTGTTTCGGGCATGTGACATGCATGTCAGAAGAACGTATGCCTCGTACAATTATTTTTACCCCAGTCCTGTGCTGAGTGAACGCGGCCAAGTTGTGGGCTGTGGCATGACCTTACAAATAATTGTGAAAGCTCTAACCAGGAAAACTGAGTCGGGTCGACAACCGCCGCCTCCTAGGATGGGATCCGGGGATGCAACTCAGCAATGTTTTTTGTCACTCGCCGTTGGTGGCGCGTGCTCATCGAAACTATCGCTTTCAATGCGTAACTGCACTATATTCTATCAAAATAAACACATTATTGACACCAAAGCATCAGTGTCTGTCCCACACACTCCCAGTTGCCGGTGGTTGAAGCTGTAGCAGCTAGAACCATTGTGTCTATGACACGCAGTTCATATCTAAAAAAAATTGGATTTTGTACGACAGCATCAAACGCTTTCATACTACGCCAAAATCCGTTCCTCTTTGGATAAAAATGGTAGGGCATATAAGCATGATTGCTTTGACATCTAGTTTTTATGGGTTAGTTTGACAAACTGTCGTATATGCAAACAAGGTCCGCTCCGAACGTTTCACCTTTATTGGTAAGCTAGCTTTTATCTACAGCTCACCTTGACGACGACGATTAAATAATATCATTTTTGGGGAGGCGATACCGAGCATTCCTGAAAAATACTTGTGGTGACAGGAAATTATATAAAAATCACGGCGTAGTGAATGATGATTAGTGTGTTCGATTGGTATTTCAAGTTATTGAAATGTTTTTACCAGCTTGCGATTATCGGATTTGATATATTGCTGGATACCCAAAGCCAAGAGGACATTATGGACTATCTCTCGGGGATTCCTGTGGCAAAAAGAGGAATTCAGTGACAGTGAAATGAAATATGAGCTAATTTCAGGGAGAATGCCGCAAATACTGTACAACTCAGCTGACAATTACATTCATGAGCAGAGCTAATTAAAGCAGAACCCCACCCCAAACCAAAACTCCACGAAGGCAGTTTGGAAATTGGGACTGGCATTTTTAAATGAATTAATAGGTTGATCACTCCAGTAAGAAATGGTCATATTTGCCCGTCAGGTGTTCTGAACTGACAAACTCCAACGCCATTCACTTATCAATAATTTCGAACTTGCTCAGAGGGAATGTTTATTCAAAAGCCACGTGCTAGGTGATTAAAGCTACAAGTCTGATGACAAATAAACATCTGCCATTTGCCGACAACCTTGCCAGAACTCACAACTTAACTACGCAAGATGTGGTGATAGTCGTCGCTTGCCCATAAACACATCCTCATCTAGTTCCGTGTTGTTTACCTGTGCTGGAAGATTTGCAGGTAGCGTTTTGAGATTTGCACCACCGTACGTAACATAGGCGCCAAGAATGTTATCCAGACCAGTACGGCGAAATTGTGTGTTAGTACGTGAAAATGTCATACAACGCCAAACAGTGCTTTTCGTAAAATGTATGATGTTCAGTTACCGGAGCAGCTGAGAATATGCCTACGCCAATGTCCCAAATGTCTGGCGGCCCTATTTCTTCCTACGATGGTGACGCTTTTTTCAACGGTAATTCGGAAAGCAACTCAAAGTGTACATGGGCTCAGCGTTCACCTCGGTCACAGAGCTGAGTATATATATCCAGATTATTCTCCAATATGGGCTTCAGGAACTACAGTGGACGGGTGCAGGATAAACACCAGCCTCGGCCGTCTCCTGAAAACGAGCTACTCACAATGGTGATTTCTGTTTATGTGGCAAAAAATGCTAGTAGAATTTTCATCTGAATGACGCCAAACCACGACATGTAATTTAAGAATTTTTTCATATATTATAGGAGTATCCTTTTTCGGTGATGACAAAAAACTTTGAATATTATGTCCGATGATGGTTTTCTAACTGCTGCAATTTTATTTCCACAAGCCGGAAGAATCGTTCAATGGAATGAACACTGGCTACAAGTTACAGACCAAAGCGATATTCTTTGCATCGCGAGTTCCACTGAATGCTATAATGGAGCCAAGGCTAAAGGATTTCCTGGTTAGTTTCGAAATGACGATTTCTAAAGTGTAGAGGACAGAAATTTTATTCTTTCATCTCAGGGTTACCGCGATCAACCGCACCATGTCCTGTTTGTGGTGATAATTACCAGCGAAATATGAGCACACACGATCATTTGAGCTCATGAAACTGCCATGAGCTCCCATTTATCATTCGCAATGGTACTAATCACCATAAAGCGAAAATAGTTCGGTGGAGGCGTGGATTACAGAATAAATCTTTGAATGCCCTCGCAAAAGAAGCACAATTATGATTGCTCCACTTCCAACATGAAAATAGGACTCGTGAGGCTGGCATTTTAGGACTATTACAATTTATTTCTAAAAAGTTAGGTCGGTGTAGGCCTGTGGTCGTATAATTTATATACTTCCTGCAGGCAGGTGTGCCACTTACAAGTACCGATTACTCAGCCGTAGTCAGCTGAGACGGATATCGAATATCGAAGACTTGCTTGGTTCTCTGCCGACGGTGGGTTACCAATCAGTGGAAATTGTCAGGCATTCCAAGGCAAAAAGTGTTTTACTACCATAGAAATAGTCCCATGGTAGTCCTGTGTCCCAATTATCCTGTTGAGCATCCTGATTAGATATAGGCTTGCCATCGACAACAGAAATCTAGCGTGAGATAACATTCATCCAAGGTGAAAAAGCACCTGGCGCATGTTTTGTGCCACACAATCTTCGAATAAGATTGCGAGGCCTTGGGGGACAATCTGACATCCACCCTGCAAAAGAATTGGAACGAAAACAGAAACCCAGTCAAATGGAGCTCCTCGATCATCAGGGCATCAGCCTGGTATCCGTCTAATGGAAGGTGCTCTCTAGTATTATTTTGCGTAGGTTGGTCCACAATCGAGACAGAGGTTTTCGTGTGAATCAAGCTGGGCTTCGCCATGGCCAACGGTGCGTCAACCGTATAATTACATGGGACAAATTATTCAAAACCCTCGTCCTTTTAAAGGTCTCATGTTCGTGCCTTCCGTTGATCTAAGAGATGCTTCTGAGTCTGTTGATCTACGGATTATTTGGTGGTGACTGGCGTTCATATCTGTCGCTTCCAAAATTATACTTTTTATATGAGGGCACTTCATGTGTTCTCCTGTGGGCGCATGCAGGTATGTGACAAATATAAGCCAGAGTTCATCAAGTTTATTAATGTAAGACTAGCCTGCCCTCTCCCACTTATCCTCTCCAACCTTTTTATTGGTGTGCTGCTCAAAATTTCCAAGCCCGCTTCCCAAGCTTCTGGCGTCGAGATGTTCCTGGGACTTTTGTGAAATCCGGTGGACAGTTTTAGGGATGAGTTTGCTTCTCGAATTGGGTGGGCCAGGGCAGCCTTTTACTAACTCGGACATCCAGTGCGCCGAAGAGACACCAGTTTGTTGGTCAAAGGAAACGTATACACTGCGGCAGCGAAATCCATACTGCTTGATTAATCAGAGACGTGGGGGCTGCGCGCAGAGAATGTACGAAGCATGTCAGTGTTCGACCGACAGTTTCTCCCAAGCGTTGGTCCTGTGTGGTAGGAACGTTATATCAGCAATACTTAGGGACACAAGATGGTTCTAAGAAGGATGAACAGTCGCAGGATAGATGGATGACTCACGCTCCAAAAGGTTTGCTGTTTCGGGCATGTGACATGCATGTCAGAAGAACGTATGCCTCGTACAATTATTTTTACCCCAGTCCTGTGCTGAGTGAACGCGGCCAAGTTGTGGGCTGTGGCATGACCTTACAAATAATTGTGAAAGCTCTAACCAGGAAAACTGAGTCGGGTCGACAACCGCCGCCTCCTAGGATGGGATCCGGGGATGCAACTCAGCAATGTTTTTTGTCACTCGCCGTTGGTGGCGCGTGCTCATCGAAACTATCGCTTTCAATGCGTAACTGCACTATATTCTATCAAAATAAACACATTATTGACACCAAAGCATCAGTGTCTGTCCCACACACTCCCAGTTGCCGGTGGTTGAAGCTGTAGCAGTTAGAACCATTGTGTCTATGACACGCAGTTCATATCTAAAAAAATTGGATTTTGTACGACAGCATCAAACGCTTTCATACTACGCCAAAATCCGTTCCTCTTTGGATAAAAATGGTTGGGCATATAAGCATGATTGCTTTGACATCTAGTTTTTATGGGTTAGTTTGACAAACTGTCGTATATGCAAACAAGGTCCGCTCCGAACGTTTCACCTTTATTGGTAAGCTAACTTTTATCTACAGCTCACCTTGACGACGACGATTAAATAATATCATTTTTGGGGAGGCGATACCGAGCATTCCTGAAAAATACTTGTGGTGACAGGAAATTATATAAAAATCACGGCGTAGTGAATGATGATTAGTGTGTTCGATTGGTATTTCAAGTTATTGAAATGTTTTTACCAGCTTGCGATTATCGGATTTGATATATTGCTGGATACCCAAAGCCAAGAGGACATTATGGACTATCTCTCGGGGATTCCTGTGGCAAAAAGAGGAATTGAGTGACAGTGAAATGAAATATGAGCTAATTTCAGGGAGAATGCCGCAACCACTGTACAACTCAACTGACAATTACATTCATGAGCAGAGCTAATTAAAGCAGAACCCCACCCCAAACCAAAACTCCACGAAGGCAGTTTGGAAATTGGGACTGGCATTTTTAAATGAATTAATAGGTTGATCACTCCAGTAAGAAATGGTCATATTTGCCCGTCAGGTGTTCTGAACTGACAAACTCCAACGCCATTCACTTATCAATAATTTCGAAGTTGCTCAGAGGGAATGTTTATTCAAAAGCCACGTGCTAGGTGATTAAAGCTACAAGTCTGATGACAAATAAACATCTGCCATTTGCCGACAACCTTGCCAGAACTCACAACTTAACTACGCAAGATGTGGTGATAGTCGTCGCTTGCCCATAAACACATCCTCATCTAGTTCCGTGTTGTTTACCTGTGCTGGAAGATTTGCAGGTAGCGTTTTGAGATTTGCACCACCGTACGTAACATAGGCGCCAAGAATGTTATCCAGACCAGTACGGCGAAATTGTGTGTTAGTACGTGAAAATGTCATACAACGCCAAACAGTGCTTTTCGTAAAATGTATGATGTTCAGTTACCGGAGCAGCTGAGAATATGCCTACGCCAATGTCCCAAATGTCTGGCGGCCCTATTTCTTCCTACGATGGTGACGCTTTTTTCAACGGTAATTCGGAAAGCAACTCAAAGTGTACGTGGGCTCAGCGTTCACCTCGGTCACAGAGCTGAGTATATATATCCAGATTATTCTCCAATATGGGCTTCAGGAACTACAGTGGACGGGTGCAGGATAAACACCAGCCTCGGCCGTCTCCGGAAAACGAGCTACTCACAATGGTGATTTCTGTTTATGTGGCAAAAAATGCTAGTAGAATTTTCATCTGAATGACGCCAAACCACGACATGTAATTTAAGAATTTTTTCATATATTATAGGAGTATCCTTTTTCGGTGATGACAAAAAACTTTGAATATTATGTCCGATGATGGTTTTCTAACTGCTGCAATTTTATTTCCACAAGCCGGACGAATCGTTCAATGGAATGAACACTGGCTACAAGTTACAGACCAAAGCGATATTCTTTGCATCGCGAGTTCCACTGAATGCTATACTGGAGCCAAGGCTAAAGGATTTCCTGGTTAGTTTCGAAATGACTACCTCTAGTGTGTAGAGGACAGAAATTTTATTCGTTCATCTCAGGGTTACCGCGATCAACCGCACCATGTCCTGTTTTTGGTGATAATTACCAGCGAAATATGAGCACACACGATCATTTGAGCTCATGGAACTGCCATGAGCTCCCATTTATCATTCACAATGGTACTGATCACCATAAAGCGAAAATGGTTCGGTGGAGGCGTGGATTACAGAATAAATCTTTGAATGCCCTCGCAAAAGAAGCACAATTATGATTGCTCCACTTCCAACATGAAAATAGGACTCGTGAGGCTGGCATTTTAGGACTATTACAATTTATTTCTAAAAAGTTAGGTCGGTGTAGGCCAGTGGTCGTATAATTTATATACTTCCTGCAGGCAGGTGTGCCACTTACAAGTACCGATTACTCAGCCGTAGTCAGCTGAGACGGATATCGAATATCGAAGACTTGCTTGGTTCTCTGCCGACGGTGGGTTACCAATCAGTGGAAAATGTCAGGCATTCCAAGGCAAAAAGTGTTTTACTACCATAGAAATAGTCCCATGGTAGTCCTGTGTCCCAATTATCCTGTTGAGCATCCTGATTACGGAGTACGCCTCTGGTGTAAGTTACTCTTATTTTCCCGAAAGCCTATCAGAACCTTTTTAAACTATTTAAAACACACCTCCCGCTTAACTGGAATTCTTACTTCAAATGTTTTGTGCTAAGTGACACTTCTTTTCCAAAACTTACTTCTTTCAGTGTTCCGGCGATCGGTAACATCATAGCTTTGTAAAATTAGCTTGATCTTCTTCGTTACTTCAGATAATGTCTTTTGGCTAACCGTTTTATGAATTGTTGGCGGCCCCCACATTCTCAACTGTACATGTACTGCAGACCTCCACGTATTAGTAGAAATCGTATTTGAAACTGATTCCGACGCTCGATCCTGGAGCCCGATATCTAAGCTGTTGCCAATTTGGTGCATTTTTTGCTGGTTTGTTTATTACTCGAATGGTTGCAAAACTGTGAGTACTAGTGTCTAGGCTATATTGTAGTGATCGGCTTAGGATCATCTGAGGAGTCACGCTATTTGGATTAATTGCGGATATTTTACAACGTTGTCATGCTCATTCGAAAAACCTAAGCTGTGCGTGTCGTCAGAATCTCCCAGGTCATTTAAACCCACATCCTTCATGCTATTAGTTTATGGCTAAATCGACTGAGTGTAATAAGCCTTCGGCTATGAGCGTCCTGTCGACAGCGTTATTATCTCGAACTAAGGTGATATAAAGCTGCATACGAACCAAACTTGTGAGATATTCTACGTAGAATAAGCCATAACACCTTTGAGGGTGTGAAATCGTTGTTCATTTCTCCCGCTGTAGAAAGCATGGTAAAGTAATATTGCCTCCATCTGAGAACTCCCAAATAAACGTTTTGCGGCGGCGCCGAAGAAACCGCTGTCGGTCAACCACAGTACTACAGGTCAGTGTTTCGATTATTGGCGCAAAGAACCTAAGCCTATTTCCATTTTGAGAGACTGAGATTGTCTAAATCTTCTTCAAATATATTTTGACGGCGACGTTGTAGGTTTTTGAGCGAAGTGAAGCTTAACCTTGTAAAAAAACTATGTCACATGAAATGTCGCGGGGAATTCGAGTAGGATAATGCAAACGGAAATTGCACAAATTTGTCCACATTTCCCTTGAAGTGCAGCGTTTGTGGCACTGAAACCTTACTTCATTTGTGACGCTGAACTTGAAACATTCTGATCTTTGTATGTGTGACACTTTTAAACCAGAATTTTGGTAATCAAATTTTGAACTCCCTTTTGGTTTTCCTAATCGTCCTACCCAGGTGTAGGTCACATTTGTCGGAGATTTGGGTAGGTTACTTCATTAAGGCATTAATTTCGTATTCCGGATATCTGAGCATACTCGACGGGCGCCTATGTGCTGATCATCGAATTGATTTTGCCGGTCCACACCAGCATCAAATGCATTTGGGTAGCCCCAAATCCCAGTATTTTTCGGCCAAACATGCCAAGCCAAATACACAGGAATCCATTTGACATCATAAATAAACCGAGGTTCAACGCAGTTCTCAGAGGACAACCGAAGGTTTGTAGAATCCCTATCCATGCATGCAACTAACGTTCCGGAATTTTGTACACCATCCACTGGAAAAAATAAATTTGAAGATAGTTTTTCGATGAGGGATAGCGGTGGATAACCTCCGTTTAATATTTGATTTTTAGCATCAAGTAAACGAGTGCAGGAAGCTTTGGAAGGAGAAAATCCATGTCGTGACCGCGCAAAGTGTCTTTAAAATTGGAGGAATTTGTTCCAGCATTGTCGGTTGTTTCAGTGCACAACATAGAAACAACTAGCACCTCAACAATAAAAATCAAAATGAAGTTGTTACCTAAATAAGAATAAATACACGGGACAAGTCGCAGGATCGCCTTTTTTAATCTGATCAAAGTTGTTACACCATCACTGGAATGACGTTCATTTCTTCAAGAGGTTTTTCATCCAATACAGTTAAGGCACACGCAAGCCTGAAACAATTCACCCAAAATCCTTTCCTATTGTAAATTAGCTTACCTTCTCAAAGTTGATACTTCCTTTGGACGTAATCTCAAGCAACCGGCAAACCCAAAAAGCTAACCATGGTTTGAGTTTGTTCTATTAGCCTGTGCTGTCGCTACCACTAATGTTGCCAAAATTTAAAAAAACGTAGATTATTGTTTCATACCGGTTCGTAGCAGTCAATATCGTACTATTCATGCAAATGCTGGTACCTCAGCTTGTGTGGATGCCTAATGTCGTGGCAGCTTAGCTTGGCAATATGGCTGCACAATTTCTCCATCTGGCTGGCATGTGTAAGGATTCACAGTTGCGCGTCCGCAAACACCGACACAACTTTATCTACAACACACTGATTATATCGCCTCGAATACTGATGCAAAATTGCCAAAATAGTTGAACAGAGAAAAAAGCCAGATTGCACACGCTGACGAAGGCGCCGTGTTCATTTACAAATATTTTAGGCCCATTTTCTACGTCAGGTGGAACGATGTCTCTCATTCTTTGTTCCAAAGGAAAATCTTTCCTCGGAAGAAAATTGAACCGAATGTGGGCAATCTTACTGAAGTATTACCGGACGATCTTTCCAGGTAATCACCTGTGAAAATTGTGGCACGGAAAGGGATAAATTTGAAGTTGCGTGTTTATGTTGCACTATCTATTTGTATCTCTTTGCCCAAGCACCTTTTTCGAAACACCCACCAAACTTTCCTTGAATACCGCTGACTTCCCCATCAACATTAAAGTTGCGGGTTACTCAGAAATATTATTGTGACAAAATCAACGGTATTGGAAATCTGCTCTATATACAAACCACCAGTTTCGATTCTTCGTAAATACTAATTTGTAAACTGTCTTACATATGGGCGGAACATAATTTCACGGCAAAACAAATTGGACCGAATATATGTTCACTTGATAGTGGGGGAATTGTTGCCGATTTTAAGCTGTTTTTTATCCCTGTCATTCCGGGGTGTGTTATTTCAGTGAACTTAGTATCTTCTGCCTCGGAGTGTTATGCATGTACGCGGTAGTTCTCGAGTTGGAATACCTACGTTCGCTTTGTTGGAATTGTGACAGTTAAAAGGGGGGCTGTTTTTGGAACTGCCTCAGCCTTCTCTGGTTGTTTCAAATCCGACATCTCTACGATCATTTCACGTTACCCGCGGGTTTTCAGCATAATGTGGGCTTTTATTTGCTTACCGTTCTGACGCCCCCAAACTACTCCAAAATCTCAATTCCATATCAGGCGTAGAGAAATGCAGCGGTTTGCTGGCGCTTTCTGTTTCACTCGAACTCTAACCCTCCACTTTGAGGAACAGGTTAACTTTACTCATCTCAATTAACAGACTCCTCCCCATTAGCGTTCATAACCTGGGTGATGGTGACATGCATAAAAATATTGAAAATCGCGCGACATTCCATAGAATGTTTTGTGGCGCGGACGACCTGAATTTATCACAAATCTCTGAGGCGTGGAGCACAATTCATTGCAAAAATGACTCTCACTTTCTTACGGCAAGGTCGGCACTGATCACACTTGCAGTACAAAAATAAATTGGCTACGTCGTATTTCTACTTGATTTACACTGAAAATTACCAAGACAAATGGTAACTTTTCGAACGCTCTCTTTCGAAATACAGGATACCTCTATTTCTTTAAAAACTACCGCACTCCTTCTTCATCAATTTTGCATTCCTTATAAGTAAACATATATGCCTGTATTTCAACGCCTAGTAGTTGCACGCGCATGATTCAAAGCTGGATGTCCACACGAGATAAACTGCTCTTTTTTATTCACTACATGTGTGTAATTAAGTCGAAATATCAAGCGAGGCCAGTAATTGGTTTTGTTCCTCGCCTATTGATAATTTCATCGAAAATGAGAGTCTTACTGAACTGAATGTTGGAAATTTGACATCCGATGTAGTCCGCCAAAAAATATAACACATGTTCCGACCGGCGAAAATTTGTTCGATGTGAAGATGTTACGCGCGAAGACATATTGATTGTACCTACGGTAAACAATACCTGAAACGTTTTTAGTAAGCTAAGCGTGTCACTCTGTCAAACTCTGCGTGGTGTGCCATACGTACAACATTATTAACCCTTGAACCTGCACCAAAGTTGCTGTCTTCCGTGTGGTTAACGGTAACTTTACGTAAGAGTGGAAATTTAACTCGGCATTTGCACTGAGGCCACAATGCCCACACCCTGTTTCGGTTGATTTCTGCTTTCTATTGAACCAATTGGAATAGGCTTTCCCCAATTCATAAGTAAGTTGATGTAAGTATAGTTGCTTGTCAAATCATTAGTCTCAAGCCGATTGTCACGCAACTGACCTTACAAGAAAAGCAATCTCTTTCAAAACGCTGCACCACCTAAAGTTCAATTTCCCCAATTATTTTAGATTATAAACGCTCCTCCTAATCGTCATTAATTTCGAAAACCCATGTGAGACGAACCGGTTATTTCTAGACCTCAGTGTGCTTTGGGTACTGTCAAATACCATAAAATGCAATGTCAGTAGAGATGTTTGTGGGACATCTCAATCAAAGATCCAGTATATATCTTGACTGTGTCGAGGGCCCTTGTGCAGTAGATTAGTAATACCGCAATCCTCACCATGGGTCTACTGATTTTGTGTCAGATGGGGACTGTACACAGCCCAAACAGACTGTTGTTAATTATCCTTCAGGAGAATGTGTTTCACCTCACACACAGGGATTCCAGTTCAAGAGCTTAATTAGTTCTCTTTAACTTGTTGATCTTGCCAGTTGAATAGAAGAGGTTCTCACAAAACAAAACAAAATATGAACTGGTCACATTAGGCCAAACAGATAATGATAAGACTTTGGCTTCGTTCTTCTAGACTCGATAATATTACCGCACCTGATTAATAAACTAAGGTTACACTTCATTAGTGCTTCATGACCACCGTAACCCAACATAAAAAACAGTGAGCAGTGTTGGTCGAAATAGACACACGTGGAAAACCTTTTTCCAGTGACTCTCATCGACTTATTAGTGATGCCATTATTAACAGCAGACATGGTGGTAACCCAAAACCATTGTGAGTTCCATTCTTTTTATCCCATGCCATACAATCTTACCAACTACACTAGGCTATGGGTCATGGACTTGCATTTTACGCAAGCCTATTTAATTATTCCGTGACAGTGTACAGGGTATTTTCAGCTGTACACACTGGAGGCCATCAATAAATATGCTCTGTGTTTGCTGAATATGTTGCCTGTGTTAGATAATTTTGTTCGGGTGACTTGTGAAAACACACTAGGTTTGCAATGTGAAACAGCTTTTAATTGCTATTCAAGTAAGTGATGGACAATTCTAAATGAGTGCTCACTGTTACCTAATTTTATTTTCTGATTTGGCGAACATAATTGGTTTAATTTCACTTTGTTTTTTATTCATTTGCACAGAACACAAAAGACGCATATTTTATTACTCTCTTAATCCACGTTGTATCCGGCACCATTGTTAGCGCTCCACTAATCTTTATTTTTATTGTGAGGATTCGTTTGTGATATTTGAGTACAGCTGGCTCTCCGAGCATCGGCAAACGTCAAAGGCGATACAGGCTAAAGCATGACTCTCTCCGGATGAAATATCAAATTCAGGGCTGAACGGTCAGTCGAACACAGACATTTACATGAAACCCATGGAAAGTCAACTGAGTGCGAGCATATTGATGGGCAATTACTAGGACGTTGGTTTCTGGAGGCCAAATATTCATCTAGAATCCATCTATGTACAGATGTATGTGCGTTCAAACGCATTTATCCATAAAATCTTCAAATAGTGGTGATAATTTGAGATGAATTCGAACGAGGCCGTTAACGGCGCTTGGACTCACCGATAAACGGTGTGTCCGCACAAAATAAAACCGTATTTGGTGAGACTGCTTCCATTTCTTCCAGTTATCAAGTTGGACAACCTGTTTTCGAAGTCCGTACCCCTGTGTAAGTCATCAATATTTTTTTCCCAAAATTTAATTCGTGTTAAGCGTATTCTCTGCATAACCTTTGGATGTTTACGTATATTCGTAATCCAGAATTATTGTGCTTAATCGGTCCTCGTCCCAGAAACCACTTCCTTGAATAGTCCAGCAATCGGCTTAAATAGAACTTTGGAATGTTTGCTTGTGCTTGATCCATACTGCAACTAATAAGTTCGGTGAAAGATATGGTAATTTGGTAACCTCTCTGAATTAGGTCAATCAATGCGAGTCAATTAAGAAATATTTGCGACAGTTTTATGCCTATCAAAAACCCTCCATAGCCCATCATTCTTGAAGGATATTCGGACCCGAGACCCCACCGTTAATAGTTGATGAGCAAAACGTTGGACCACAAGCTGCCCATCACACCCCTGATTCGAGAGCTTAAATAGATTTCTTTAGTAATGTATCCGAAACGCGAAAACAAACATACGGTAGCCTGCTCAAGTTAACCAAATAATGAAACGGTTTGAATTTCCTTCGTCCGCAAACGACAGTATAAACAGACCTGGTCAATGAACACACACTGTCGTACACCGCAAGCTCGTTACAAACAACTGTATAAAACAGGCAGCGGAGGTTGGTCGAGCTAGACGCGCGTCGAAATCTTTTTCAACGAGCGTTATCTGCTTACTTTTGACGCTGTGTGTTTCAGATGTCGTCAGGTCCCAAAATCATCGTAAGTTTTTCTCCTTCTGGCATGAAAATAGGCAGAATATATACAATATACACGTTTTCACGGAACTCAATAAACGTTCCCTAAGTGACACTGTATTGACCGACACCAAACACCCCGTTGGTGTTAATCATTTTCAAGCAGAATGTCCACAGTCAAATTTGCATACAGACGTCACCACACGAGAATGACTAACCCAGAAGCGAGTGATTGTGAAACCAGCAAACTAGCACGTTTTGCTTGCTACCTACTGCCCGTTACAGACAGGCGGTTAGCCCCCATGTTCACCAAATATGCACATAGTTAGGCCTTCGAAGACGCCTACGCCACGCAAAAGTTCCTGTCATATTTTTGTGTGGATGTGAGGCGCGGCCACTGCAGTAAGAAGGTGGGACATCTTCAGGAGTTTGAGCAAAGATGTATCAGAAACATTACTAGATATCGCTCATATCGGGATGCGGTTTCCGAGAGACAGGTTCAATTATGAAGGAGGCCTTCATCCAGGACTACAGTCCAAGTTTTCCGTCGAATGTGTTGCCTATGTCCGGTTACGGCCCGCTAAGTGAAGCGCTGCTCTTGGGGCATAAATCGGAGTGGTGGGAAACTAGATGGGAAGGAATGTGACTTGACAGAATCCCAATGTCATGTTACAAATGTGCCCTGAGGGAAACTACAACGGGCTGGGGTATATAAGTGCGAACTATCGATGAAAATGCATGGATGAATCACATTCATCAACATTCGGTCACGGTGAACTATACGATAGGCATTATGCCGTCAGCAAACATTTCTTGGTGGCCTCCCAATTTTCGTGAACGTAACACGTTACAAAAGGTTTGTTCATGGACATAATGGACTTTCCCTGTTCATTGCATTTTTTGTCTTCGAAAGGTAATTATATTTGGAATGCGGTCAGGTCCGTAACTCCATAAATATGGCCGCCCGTCTCAAAGAAGACCAACCATTAAACACCGAGCATTTCGATGGACACGAAATATCAATAGACTATAGACTATCACAACTGTATTTCGCGCTCGAATGCTGCGATACTGAGAACTAGGCGCTCAACAAAGTTCTTCACAATCGTTACTGTGTTTTACGTGATTTCTCCTGCCTGTTCCAGTTATCAGGTTGAGTAACCTGTTTTCAGGTTATGCCCCCTTGTGTAAGTCACATAGTTTTTCCGAACGTTCATCGAGTGCTTTAATTTTGATGTACAAGAATACCCCAGCTCCAAGCTCCAACGTTTTAAGTAATTTTTGTTTGATTAATTAATGTTAATTGTGTAAAAACAGCCCGCTTCTCCAGAAGCTGCGTCATTCATT
>SJOL01007034.1:769838-786558 GCA_004794785.1 Opisthorchis felineus
GGTCGAGCTAGACGCGCGTCGAAATCTTTTTCAACGAGCGTTATCTGCTTACTTTTGACGCTGTGTGTTTCAGATGTCGTCAGGTCCCAAAATCATCGTAAGTTTTTCTCCTTCTGGCATGAAAATAGGCAGAATATATACAATATACACGTTTTCACGGAACTCAATAAACGTTCCCTAAGTGACACTGTATTGACCGACACCAAACACCTCGTTGGTGTTAATCATTTTCAAGCAGAATGTCCACAGTCAAATTTGCATACAGACGTCACCACACGAGAATGACTAACCCAGAAGCGAGTGATTGTGAAACCAGCAAACTAGCACGTTTTGCTCGCTACCTACTGCCCGTTACAGACAGGCGGTTAGCCCCCATGTTCACCAAATATGCACATAGTTAGGCCTTCGAAGACGCCTACGCCACGCAAAAGTTCCTGTCATATTTTTGTGTGGATGTGAGGCGCGGCCACTGCAGTAAGAAGGTGGGACATCTTCAGGAGTTTGAGCATAGATGTATCAGAAACATTACTAGATATCGCTCATATCGGGATGCGGTTTCCGAGAGACAGGTTCAATTATGAAGGAGGCCTTCATCCAGGACTACAGTCCAAGTTTTCCGTCGAATGTGTTGCCTATGTCCGGTTACGGCCCGCTAAGTGAAGCGCTGCTCTTGGGGCATAAATCGGAGTGGTGGGAAACTAGATGGGAAGGAATGTGACTTGACAGAATCCCAATGTCATGTTACAAATGTGCCCTGAGGGAAACTACAACGGGCTGGGGTATATAAGTGCGAACTATCGATGAAAATGCATGGATGAATCACATTCATCAACATTCGGTCACGGTGAACTATACGATAGGCATTATGCCGTCAGCAAACATTTCTTGGTGGCCTCCCAATTTTCGTGAACGTAACACGTTACAAAAGGTTTGTTCATGGACATAATGGACTTTCCCTGTTCATTGCATTTTTTGTCTTCGAAAGGTAATTATATTTGGAATGCGGTCAGGTCCGTAACTCCATAAATATGGCCGCCCGTCTCAAAGAAGACCAACCATTAAACACCGAGCATTTCGATGGACACGAAATATCAATAGACTATAGACTATCACAACTGTATTTCGCGCTCGAATGCTGCGTTACTGAGAACTAGGCGCTCAACAAAGTTCTTCACAGTTGTTATTGTGTTTTACGTGATTTCTCCTGCCTGTTCCAGTTATCAGGTTGAGTAACCTGTTTTCAGGTTATGCCCCCTTGTGTAAGTCACATAGTTTTTCCGAACGTTCATCGAGTGCTTTAATTTTGATGTACAAGAATACCCCAGCTCCAAGCTCCAACGTTTTAAGTAATTTTTGTTTGATTAATTAATGTTAATTGTGTAAAAACAGCCCGCTTCTCCAGAAGCTGCGTCATTCATTGCTGCGGTAATCGGCTTGAGCGGAGCTTACGAAGTCCCATCCAGTCTGTTACTTACATGAGCTGATGTGTTTTGGTGAACTATTTCCTGGAATTCTAGAAGGCCTCTCACATAAACTATTGCACAGGTACTACATCAAACTATGTGCTTGTGAACACCTTACTAGAAACTGATTCCGCCGGCCGTTCTGGAATCCTGACATCTAATTTGTTGAGGATTTGATGTACTTTGTGTTAGTTGGCTCAGTTTGTGTAGGATAACAAAATTTCGAATATCTATATGGAGATTGCATGGAAATTGCATTTTGTCATGTGAAAAAACCAAGTTGTATGGCTTTGAGAAATATCATACATCTGTTTCGTGAATAATGGGAGTCAGCAAGTGCTGCAAACCTTACGATTCTCCGAGATGATGTGAACCCGGGATCTTCCGGCTATTAGACGATGATTAAGCCATTCGTCCGAGAGCTGCCAGTTAGAGACGTGTTTAGCTTAAAAGTTGGCGGGGTATATTGGCGTTAAAATACGATGCCTGAGATATATTTTTGGTTCTGTTAGGTGTACCACAGCTGCAGGTGTTGAACTAGGTTAATTTCTGGCTCCCTACAAGCAAGCAACCGCAAATGTAAACTCCCAAGTAAAGGTTTGGTGAGACTGTCTACCAGTCAGCTGTCACTGAACCATATTGGGCCGGACCTCTTCAAAAGTGACACAAATAATTCGTTTTCAAAAATGCTAGCTCTATTGGTGATCTCGGAAAAAAATGATTTTTTCATTCGGTGAATAATTGCTCCAGGGTGCATTCTAGGTTGGAATTTGGGGGAAACATTCAAGAAAATTAGCTAATTCTTGACTAACTGTGGAACTCCGCTATGATTCTCACAGACGTAAGGTACATACATTGCTGAGAATTCCGTTTCAAGAAAGTGCTTACAACAGTGGAGTGCAGTCGTGATGCCCAAATGGGAGTCATCGGAACATTAGTGCAAACATGTGAACATTTTGTATAAAACGTTTCAAATAATTCCTGTTTGAGTTCACAACACCCAGTCGACTTCGAAAAACTAATTTTTTTACTTGAAAATTATTGAACTCTAATTTGTGCACGTCAACTTGTTTCACTTATGAATGGTAGGCCGGCTAACTGGAAAACAATTATGGGACCCACATACTCCTACCAGAATAGCCGCAAACGTCCCTCACACTGGACTGCATTGTGTGCACTAGAGACACAAACTTCTTATTCTGGTAGTATCCCGTTTAGAGAATTCCGTGGCTTCCCAGCTCCTCTTCGGATGAAGATGATGGGCAGACACGCATGAAACCATTTGACATCGTGAATAAACCTATCTCTACTTGGTACATAAGGAAGGCCTCAAAGTTTGGGAAGTTATTTAGTGATATCTTTTCCCCCGGAATGAACTTCCACTTGGGCATTTCGCGCCTTGCAACGGTGACATCACGTGTTCACATTAATGACGACGAACAAGCAAAATTCATACACCGACACTGGTGTATATCCGCTACGTGACAAAAATAATAACCATCAATTTCATTCACGACAGTTCTACCTGATTCATTCGCTGAGCTTTTGAAATATTGTCAGTCATTTGTGACCGTTCATGTTGACGCCCCAATTTCGGTGGCTGCCCGATACTCGAACATCATCATGGAAAACGCGTGCAGAGAAAGAAGGAATCCGTTAGTGCAATTTCAGATCGTTCCTTGTAAAAGCGCAGGCTGTGGAAACATAACATGACTCTGGCATGCACGAAAACCACCAGTGAACGAAGCGGCCACCCACGCTCTAATTACTGATATGTACAATGGAAATTCAGATTGGCGCCCTAATTGTGAATTATACATGGTTATTTGCTCCTAATTGTAATGAGGCTATCCTCTTGACTGTCATAATAATATCTCCGTTTGATCCGGTGACGGGAACAAATCCGAAAACCCAAAAATCACCTCGTAATATTGACAAATTCTAACTAGCTTGAAGGAAAAAACAATCCTAAGCAAAGCATGTGAAAAAAGTGAGAATACATCACTGGAACAATGAGCGAAGGCCTTAATATGTCATGCAATTCCTGCATTTGATTAGTGGCGCTGTATAACATTTATTCGTCAGCCGACAACAGTGCTATTCAGCTGCTCGCAATGGAACGGTTTTGCATTCAACAGTAAACAGGTTACTGAGAGTCCGAAATTGGAACTACTGGGATCTCGGGTGAGTTCACTGGTTATTCATCAGGCGGCCGTTAATCTGTTCGTCGTGTTGACGAAGAGAATAAACAACCTAACCAAGGTACACGACACAAGTGTTTCATATACAGTAAACCATTTCGTTACCAATCGATGGCCAAGCGACACCAAAGCGTGCATGCCAAAACTGCGGATATCTACTGTAATTTGTGCGAAAAATCGTTCTCGAGTGAGCGTAGATTCGATACCATGTGAAGAGGTGTCATTGTACTGGAGTCATTATGCCCGGGGGAACAGCAAGTAAACTAGTGCAAGAGTCATTCGAAAGAGGAAATCCATGTCCTGAATGTGGAAAGTTCTTTCTTAATTAGAACTACCTATTTTAGCATGCGCAATCGATCCACCGACAAGGCACGCGACATCAATGTGATGACTGTGGGGAGTTATTTTGCAGAAAGTGGACTTTCGATAGGTATGTGGGGACTATGCATGAAATGAAAGATAATCACATTTGTGTGCATTGCAGGAAACGTTTCTCACGTTCCGATTGCCTTATGGAACATGGAAATTTGCACAACAGTCGAAGCACAGGTTTATGATTGATGAGACATAACATGATTGATTGTTAGACACACAAGATTCAATACACATTGGGACGTCTCTTATGATTATGGTTGCTAAGCTGACTGAATCTGCTTCATCCTGAAGGGAAAGTTGTCTCGTACTTCGTATGGATGTCTTTCCATAAGACGTTGTCCAGATATCTAGGAAGTTAGAAGAAATGTGGTCCTATTATCTTGTAAATTTCTCAGAACGTTTTATTGCAATGGGGCTCTCATTTAAATGAAATTTGCCCGTTGGGCAACATGTATTTATGTGTTTAGAAGGGAGAAAACTAATACTCTTTAGCCGACACACCCGCAAACCAAACCTTAGTTTGACCGTGTTTTGATAACCGATCTTGTCACATTTGCGATCTATCCATCCAGTCAAACAAGATCAGTCTATCGTGAGAAATATTTGGGCATATGCCTTAAACGCCTATTAGGGGAGAAATGATTTGTCTAAACGGAAAACGAGTACGATAGTGCAGCATTAGATAATGCACCAGTTTTGCCTCTAGTTCGGTATGATATATCAGTAGCACACATGGTCATCGGTTCATTCAAATTTGTTGCCAATGGGCAAATGTTTTGATTTGGCTGCTGTTCGGCGTTTATTCACCTAGCTTGTCAGTTCATCTATTTCGCATAACGGGTCACTTTTTCTGATGACAGTAGTTTCATACATATTAAAGTGTACGCGTTTTGCGCGCAACCGAGTATTCTCATCTAAATTTTTTCTCCTGTTCTGAAATAACATGGCTAGGGCAGTGTTGATTTCATCAGGTGATACAAGAACAAGCTTACCAGTGGTATGTTGGCATCCTGTTAAACATCGCATCATAAAATCTTGAGATGATGTTTACAGGTGGAAAAAGGAAACCCAATTTTGGTAATCTGGCTGCTTTTCAAGACGGACTGCCTAATTCTTCCCGTAGAAGCAACGAACTGGTTGCAAGGCTGTTGTGAAATATTCAGGTCTAGTAACCGGGATAATCAACATGAGTGCCTGCAAAACCAGCTCATTTTGGTTCTGTATGAAGCTGTCAATTGGATTTATCTCCTGCATTTGTTTAGCCTAATTAATGTTTGCATTCAGCATGTTTTTACTTCTGACGCAATACCGAGAACGCATTAAACCTGTAGAAATAGATTTTTGCGACTTCACTGATCTTCAGCGAACTCGTTAAGCTGAACATAGAAGCCAGTCACCTGGAAGCTTGTAAAACGTCGCGGACGCAAAAGTAACGACTGGAAAGAAGAAGCTGGATGACGTCCAAGACGAACCAAATGATTCTCTTGAATCATATTATTATGGCTAAACATTGACATATAAGGCAAATAAGTTCATTTGGAAAAGATACGAAATACTGGGTTGTTTCAAATTGTGCTCGTGAATGCCGAGTGTTCGGTATCCCATGAGAAACAGTACTTATTTGGTTCACACCTACGAGTTAGTTACTGAACCTTTCTGACCAGTTCCGATACTATCATTATTGGCTAATTTCTTTTCCATCGGCCCTCACAAGCCGGAAAACGAGACAACGCAGCTCAAGATGGCCTCATTCCCAAGCACAAAAAGATAGCTTGTTTGTCTCGGTCCCAAAAACACCAACGACGCTAGACTCAGGCATTCATTTTTGGGACCTTTAATCACACATAAAATCTAATGAAGTTTGCTGTCACGGAAAACTGAACAATGGCTTGTGTAGCGACTTTGCATTTTTAGAAAACTCGTCAGAGAAGGATTCCTTTGGTGGGTTCTTTAATCGACGATTTTGTTTGAATCACTTGACAGTGCGAAACAGGGCATTTTATACAATGCAGCGTAAACTTCCGCATACAGTTATTCATCGTTCTCCAGGTTGATCAGCATTCTCGTAAACATACCTGGCCTATGGCCGATATTCCATTATTGGCCAACTGACTTGAGATCTTGCAAATCAGCCGTGTTTTACTATACAACCCTTCTTATATTTCGATCGCCATAGGTGCACTCAAAATGTGTGGAACTAGCTTCGCTGCTTCAGCAATTGCCTGCGAAAGGCCCGTCCATTAAGGTAGCACTGCGATAGCAAGGTGACAAGGAAAATTTACGGCAGTAGTTTAAACGTTTGGTCGGACATTATGGGGAGCTGATGTTCCGTATTAAGAAGTCCAAAAGTTCCAGCATCGTAGCCATTATATTTGTAAGCCAAACGATATTAACTTTAGCATGTAGCGTTTTAAGTACTATAACAGCAAAATTCCAAACCGGTACGAATTTCGGAAACCACACTGAGGCCGTAGAATACCAAAAACCAACTAGATAGTTACCACTCCACTTCCAATAAAACTTTATGCAATTCGATAGTTTCTCGGTTGCAAAGCTTTCCGTTCCTACTACGCGAACTTTCAAAATAAATTGGGGTTTCAAATGAGAATTTTGGACTTTGAAAGTGGAATTAGCTGCTGTTGTGATGTTTTTCGCATGAAAATCATCGACGTGCATGTGAAACACTTCAGTTATTTTCACTTAGATCAATGTGTTGTTGCGTACCACGGGTGTATGTACACCATTAGGGTATCATGCGGAAAAATATATTTTTAATTTGTGTGACGCTGTGAAGCACGGCAAGAATTAGACATTCTGCTAGCACAATAAAGGGAGGTCGTTCTGCGATTGTGGTGGCCATAATTCGTCTGAATCTCTCTGTAAAACCCAAATATGATTAAACCAGTATTCGAGTTGAGTACGCGTACATTATTAAATCGTGCAGTTTGCTTTCCAAAAGTCAAGTGCTACATGGTTTGATATCCGAAATACCAAAATTGAGGTTGATTTGGTCGCTTGGTGCAAAGCAACTTGTATTTCGGACCCCACAATTCTTATTTCACAACTTATACATGCCTTAGTGGTGTGCTGCTGTGGTGGTGCTTGCGAAATTCGTCATCAACGAACCTACGAAAATAGAAAACGCCATGTTATCAGAATCAATGCAATGTCACAACACAATTAAAGAACGCACCAATCGGTGCAAGGATAGCAGTCTTCAGAACAAGACATTCAGATAACTAATAAAATCGAAACATACACAGAACAGTACTTTCACATTAGAAAGGAACCAAAAATTCTTACAATGCATGTTCACGAAAACTACCCCGTCAAGTAAAGAGGGATCGAGTAGCGTTTGATGTTCATCTTAGCAAACCAAATAAGGATGAGATAGGCATTCAAGTGCACAACCATGGGGAAAATACAACCGATTTGTGACAATACGTTAGCAAGCCAATTCTGAAAAACTGCAAACCGGGCTACAATAACACACAATAACACACAACAATAACACAACAATAACCGTCGAGCAAACGGGGTCGATCCACCCAATTTGTTATTCATTGGAAAACACAGTCGATATATGCAAAGTTGGAACTTTAGGAAGCATGATATTGATTTGAAATTTCAAGCTAAATGTGCCTCAAAATTCGCCCAAACTAAGGTAAACATGATATCACAATCACTGACTGAATCATGCTGAGACTATGAAGATTTTTAATTGCTTTTCCAACTTCACTCAAAAATAGAGTGTAGGACCAAGAAACCGAGCTCGATGAATTCTCCAAATGTGAAGAAATGAAAGCAAAATGGCCTAAGGATTTGAAGTAAAAGAATATTGATCGTATGTAAACTGCAGTTTATCGACGGGTTCGATGCACGAGGAAGCCCATGGTCTTTTCTCAGACTGATCCCTCCGTCGTCCGAGCACTACATGTGAGTTCGTCAAACGCTTGAACTACCTCAGCTTTGTTCTATGTACCAGAGTAATTTGCGATAACGAACCCATATATGTGTTTGCTTTGCACAAAACGACAATGACCTTTGAAGGCCGGCCTACCGTGGCGCGTGAAGTACCTCATCATTTTGTGACAGCATCTCAAAACCCACAAGCCTTGCAATGCGGTCAAACTGGTCCACTAGTTCTCAGTTTGAGACATTGGCAGTGAGTAAACCAACCTGTCAAAAGCGCCGTTCCGATCACCGCCAGTGCTTTCTGGCATATCACAACCGTTTGATGAACAACAGTCTAGCCACCATCATCATTCCTTCTTTCAAATTCCTACGCTTTACTTTCTTCAGCTGCGTGAAATTTAAGGAAGACATTTGATTTGTCTGACTAACCCATAATTATCTGGGTGGTTCAGAATAGTGTTTGAAGATTTCAAGACTTTCAGACTTTGGTTCGTTTGAGCAGGGCATTACTCGCTGCCCGCATGCCGGAGTTTGGCGAAAACTAGGGCAATGAAAAACTGGACTAGGTTGAAGTGCAAAGGTTATGTCTTCCTTTTCATTTTTATATGGAATCTATTTTTCTCTGATCTAGATCCTGGATTATGGTGACACTAACCCTGACAGTTAAGCTTGACTCGTCCTCTGGGGGATTTCTTTTGGTGCACAGAGCAGGCACGATGAGCAACATCAGCAGGGTGTTTTGCTGTGCGGCCAGCAACCTGCGCGACATCCGCATCAAACGAAGCACTGACGATAGATAAATAAAGCCACCTTTGGAGTTTGGAACTGGGGCGAATTGAAGAACGCTGAGGTTGTTTATTAGGTGGTAGTCTTTTCATGACACCAGAAAGCTCAACGTTAGCTTCCGTTCTTCCCACAGATGTGGTCAAGCAAATCGATGGCCTGGTATAGACAGAAGACCTGCAAAGTTCGGAGCAATCCAATGCGAGCTTTCACATGCAAGTCACAAACTCTTGCTTTGCTGCGTTCTGTAATTTATAATGTTTTGCAGAACAGTTATAATTACAGAGTAGACTGTCGTCATAGCCGCTTCACGACCCGTTAAGGATTTTTTTGGACTTTGGAAAATTTTAGCCACTTTGTGAACAGAGTGCCTTGGATTATGATCTCTGTATTTTC
This sequence comes from Opisthorchis felineus, assembly GCA_004794785.1. Lineage (NCBI taxonomy): Eukaryota > Metazoa > Platyhelminthes > Trematoda > Opisthorchiida > Opisthorchiidae > Opisthorchis > Opisthorchis felineus. The sequence goes on from SJOL01007034.1 coordinate 778,972, forward strand.
CGCGTTTTTTGTAGGCTGATGGCCGGACAAACTCAAACGGGAAAAACTTTGAGCAACCTAATATTTTGTTGGGTCCGGAAACATGTAACTGATACAACCGATAAATGAGGCGTATTCAGTTAGGCACATTCAGTTGGGCACCAATAATAATAACGAATGATGAAGCTGATTTTCTCCGAAAGTTTTCCTGTTACCACATAGGCAGTCAAAGAATGAGGAAAGAACTATATCCACGAATAAGTTTATATTCTAGCTGCTAATTTACTACCCGAAAATTCGATGGCTAAAGCCATATGAAGACACTCCATGTTGACGAACTGTACAGAAAATATTTTGGCTGGTGTGTGTGAAGTATTGGATGGAAGTGTACTTCAAGACTGCACCGTTTCAGCCTTTAATTCCACGCACCACCCCGTTTGGTTTAAAAATTCTCTTGTGACTTGCGAGTTTTCAATTCCCGTCAGTTTCCAGCGTGGGAAAAATTAAGCTGTCAAACAAACTCGATCTGTTATCAATCACTCTATCCCTGGGTGTCCCGCTGAATACAGTTTTAAGGAATCCGGACGAATAGGCGCAATGAAGCGTGTAACCCATAGATGCTGGGTAAGCCGATTTATCAATTTATCCTTCCCTAGTCTGATTGTATTGGAGGTGTAGTCACTGTCGACCACCTGCATCAGCCACGAGTTCGTAAATCCCCTTTAGTTCTACATTTTCATTTTCCATCATGACACGGTCCACCTGTTCGGTTTCCTGACTTAGTTCACATTCTCGCGGGTGTTTGGACGCTTTAGATTAGCATTTATCCTGGTCGAAGCCAATTACTCTTGTAAGTCCGACAGACACTGCTGCCGACTCCAGGAACTGGGTCTCGACGATTCTTGTCACTGACCAATTTGAGAATAACCGGTCACTTCTGGTTTTGCATGGTGTTCCACGTGGTCTCAAATATCATAAATTTCCAGAACATTCATCCTTCTTAGGCGATGTTGCGATTTTGGGCGGTGCCTCAAACAACAGCCTGTAGTCCGTCGCATAGTTTTCTTATCAGCTTGCCCCGTACTGTGCTCCTAAAGGTCTTACCTTGAGAAGTGCAACGATGATCACTGGAATCCTTCAATCTTGAGGGAGATATTAACGTCACTTTTCTGTTTTTTATCTGTGTGTATATGCGTGCATCAGAAATCTCTGCAGCGTCGAGCGAAATTGATCATAAATCTTAGATTTTCTTAGGGTTTGGTGGGCAAAGTTCCACAGGCTTGCCTTACAAGCATATTCGCTATGCGTATTTCTAATAGATTTCGACCGGAAATTGCCTAAAAAATGAACCTTGCATGAAAGTGGCTGTCTCCGGTGTTGCTACTGTTCACATTGACAAGAAGGGGGAAATATTCCCGGTATTTTTCTGCGGTCTCAAAGCCCACACTTTTTTTGGCACGAAATAACAAGGTGAGAATAATGTTGTCCCGTTTGTAACACGGAGCCTGGAAATTAAAGGACCAGGCCTCAATGAGGGGCCTGAAAATTGACGAACCATGGACAGGAGTTTCCGGCTTACATCATTAGCTTGTGCGTGTCTCTGCTGTGGGATATACAAAAAGGTCAAAAACCACATCGGTTTCATATTGCTCTCATTCAGGATATCCTTCTGATTTCTGGTGATCATGGAACGAATTCAGATGGGCTCACCGCAATGCGTAAACCGTTTTGATATAAAAATGTATCTTCCTAAATCACTCAATTTTTCTGCTAAATTTGTCTCAACCCGATTGTCACATAACTGACTATACTAGAAAAGTAGGCACAATCGAAAAAGTGCATCACCGAACGTCGCGTTTCGCCAATCATTTTATGTTCTAAACTTTTCTTTTATTCATACCATGCTCCACGTTTGTCGGATTGCTCACGTATCGCAAAGTCCTGAGAGTTCAGTAATGTTGAAAGCCTGGTATTATGAAAGACATATTTGGCAGAAGAGTACTCCGGGCGTATTGAGGCGATTATCCTGGTCTGTCAGAACTTAGATGTAGGCCCTGTCGTAGCAATCACTCACCGGCGGTGCTCATTAGTTTGCTGACGTTTTTGAGATGAGCCGGTGACTTCTGATCCTTAGTATGCCTTGAATGTTGTAAAATGGCAGAAAAGTGGTGACATCATTAGGGTGATAAATTCATTAATATCGCAATCCACGCTACAGTACTACTGATGTTGAACCAGACGAAGACCATGCACAGCCTAAACAAACTGTTGTCAATTATCCTTCCGGAGAATGTGCTTCGCCGCAGTCAGAGTTATTCCAATTCCTGCGTTCAATTAGTCCTCCAGTTGATCAGAAGGAAAAAATGCAAACCAAAAACCAATATTTAGTGGTCTCGTTAGGCCAATGAGATAATGGCATGAATTTCGTTTAGCTCTTCCAGACTCGATGGTGCTAAACAACGTGATAAAGGAAATCATTTTACGCGCCACTGGTGCACCGAGATTACCACAACCCAACATAAAGTCAGCAAGGGATGCTCGAACTAGATACACGTAGAAAACTATTTCCAATGATCCTTACTGACGTATCTCTGATGCTATTGGTAATGGCATATATTGTGGGGGCTCAAAGCCATCGTGAGTTCCACTGTTTTATTACATTAAAACGTAAACGTCTTCACCAGGAGAATTTTAACAATGTCTGTTGCATTATTCGGTGACTGTGTACAAGTTGTATTCAGCTGTATGTACCGGTCTCCATCAATAAATATTCTTGGTGATTGCTTCGTCTGTTGATTGACGTAGGCAATTTTTGTTTGAACCAATTTGTATTGCTATTCAGTTTATTGCCGTTCTATATGGACAATCCTATGAGCACAATTCTAGCTGAGTGCTTACTGCTGCCAAATTTTATTATCTGATTTGGCGTTCACATGGGGCTTAATTTCTTCCTGTTTCTGATTGATTAGGGCACAACACAAACCATAGAGATTTTATTACTTGCTCAGTTCACGTTTCATCGGGCACCATTGCTGAAGCTCCACTAATCGCCATTTTTGTCTCGATGATTCGTTATCCACATTTGAGCACATTCGAAAACAACATATGGTAAAACGTACCCCTTTCCAAATGCGTAACTATTCGAAATATCATGTTCGTTGCTGACCGACAGTAACTGAGTATGGAAATATTGACGAATAATTACCATAATGTTGGTTTCAACAATTTTATAGTCAGGCATCTATCTACGGAATAACCCCCGTACAGTGACATATGCACTAATATGCACCAAACAAGTTTTCAACGAGGTTGTTATCGGCGTATGGATTCAATGATAGACGATATGTAAACAATAAAATTTCCGCCATCTCTTTCAGTCATCAAGCTGAACAGACTGTTTACGCAGTACGTGTATAAGTCAGCAATATATCTCCGAAAGTCGGAAAAAAACTGTTGTCAGTCCTATCAAACATAATTCCCGCATACTTCTTGCATGTTTGCCTATATTCTTCATTCATAATTATTGTTCCAAATGGGTTCAACTCCCGAAAAAAAACTTGACTGTGCACTCTAGCAATCGGCTAAAGGCACCTTAGGAATGTTCGCTCTATTTTGATTCTTGGGACAATCAGTCGTTTTGGCTGGCAGTCCTCCCACATTTTCTATTATACATTTACAACCAAACAGTGCGCGTTACAAGAATCCACACATGGAACTGACTCTGACTCCCTTCAAAAAGGCTTCAGATATAAATTGTTGTCAACTAGTTTCAATAATCGTCGGTTCATTTATTTTCGAGTGGTCTCAATCGCGTATGAAACAGTTCCTTGGTCGGCCATCGTATAGTGATCTTTTAGGTATATTTTCATGAGATTGTCTTTTCCTTATCCGACTACGGTCAATCGATGCGTATAATTCTGTAACTCTTAAAACATTTCCAGGCCTATTAGAAACCGTGAGTCACACACAACCCACTAATGGCAAAGGATATTTAAGCCCGAGATAAGTGAATCTGGACCGATGGCTACCTATCAGATACGTGATTAGTTCAAACTTAGGCGGGATACAACGTCAGTCTGATTGTCCATGACAGGTATATTCAAAAGCATAAAATTTGCTACGCTGGTACTTAATTTTTCAAGAGGTCAGTTTGACCGCAACGCAGGATAACCCCAAGAGACACATGGCTCACACGGAATTTTATCAAAAAACGGTACCGTGAAACCCGAATAAGATAGTGAAATTGTGCAAACCTAAAATCGTGAGATTAGGCCTGCTCCTATATGAAAACTTTGGAACTCCTTTCAAAGAATATCTCAACTGACCGTCCAGGGGGACCACCTGAATGTTCCTTAGGTATTATTTCGTTTTTTTCCCTCAAAAGCGAAAATCCTCTGGTTTAAACATCCTTCCCCGAAACCAGCATTTTTCAAGTTATCTTCGGTTTTTCTCTTTGCATTGTCAGGTTTTTTAACCATACTTTGCCAAACTGTGGACTTCCGAGGAGATATATCGGAGTTCATTTGGATTGAGATTTATACCAAGCATATAAGTACTATAGCTCACAAATTCGAACGCCCGGCCGGGGACCGTGCTTTCATTGGAAAGTAATGTGCAGGTGTCATTTGGAACAAGAACACACCGTCCCACTAGCAAACGATTATGAGGACCCATGAATGATTATAAACAATGCATACAGCACTACTCCCTTCCGTTGGATTGGATAAGTCGTGTGATCCGTGAACTCCATAACAGCGACGATTGCACCAAATGTGGCAGCACGCTTCTTGCTGTCGTGTGTAGTGAGGGCGTTGGCTGCATTAGGGTTCAGTAATTGTAAACACACCTGTTATTTTTTTCCAAAAAGTTTGGAAACAGTCGGTAGATGTACTGGCGGACAACGTTTCGCTTTTGACACCAAAGCTTCATCAGGCCAAATGACTATGTTACGAGGTTGGTTGAGATTTAAGGCGGAAGGAGGACCAATCAGCTAAGTCACGCTAAATGTGTGTTAGGTGTCGGCTAGGGGATCGTGTGCGTTAGGGTGGGTCAAGAAGTGTTAAGTTGATGGGGAATCCTAAATAGAATTTGGTCCAGGCTAGGGTCTAGTGCATCACGTGATGATGCCTCTTGGACGTCGTTTGCACTTTTGTCTGTCTGTGTGGATGAGCTAGTGCTACGATAGTTGTGTCAGAAATAGGGATTCTGTGATCGGGTTGGGATTTCCACCTCCTGTTGTTGCTAATGATTCTATGCGCATTGACAACCACACAAACACGTGTCAACTCGCCTTATCCAAGACCGCTCCTCATACGCTAGCCTGTCCACACCCTTGATTCTATTCACGCTCTGATGCTTGGTAATTTTCACCGCCTCGGCGATCAGCCGCTGTGGTGTGAATTGCAGTCCCCCTTTTAAAACTTCCACATTCTCCAGTTATAGTCTATGTCTTGTTTCCAACGCATGTACCGCCATTGCTGAGTCTTTGACCAGCGTTTGGTATTCTTGCGCAATTTTTGGTGGTCTGTTTATCATCCTTGTATGCCCACAAATTCTGCTGTGCAATGCCGTGGCAGTTTGTCCTATGCAAACCTTAGTGCAATCATTGCAATTAATCTTATGCACGCAGTCCATAGTCCTTTCAAACGAGAGGGAATCTTTCAACTGCGCCAAAACTAAGCGTAACGGTTTTCCCTCCTGGATAGCTAATTTAATGCTGGCTAAGTTCAACGGTTTTCGAATAACCTCCTAGGTGCCTGCTTTATATAGAATGACTGCCACGCCAAACCATTCCTTAATGGGTCTGGATACCGGAGCCAATATTCCTCTGAATTGCCGCCTAATCAAACTCACTGGGTATCCAATCTCTTGAAGTCTGTTTGCGGTCCCGCTTTGAGCTGCTGTTCGGCCGATATCGTCGGTGTGCAGCCCTCTGATTCGACTAAACATCGATGAGACGATGCTGGCGTACATGGACTTTGGGTTTTTACTCTATTCTAAAATACGGTATATGACCTCTTACCCCATATCAGCCAGTTGCAAAATGTTGGACAACATTAAGTAAGCATCACGCAATGTTGACGAGTGCTGACCTTTCAAACAGGCTCCTTTTCGGTGAGCTTTTAATCGTGCGTCCTCAGTGATGTCCCTTCTGGTGTCATACAGTATATGTTTGAATAGAGAAATCGGCGAGCTCCCCAGATTTTCTTGCATTTCACACTTGGAGAGAGAAACGGTAGTCTGTTTCAGAATGCAAAGTTGCTTCATCATCAATGGTGAACGAAAAACGCAGCATTTTGTGACGCTGAGACGCACAGCACTGAACGAATGAGACACATTCCTTTCTTCATAAAACAAAAACGAGATGGAACCATTACAAATTATTCAGCCTAGGCTTCCATTCGCAATGCTGCGTGGATGCTATATGTGTGCAGACAAAAGACAATCCAGAGCCAATGCGTCGGGTGATCGGGTTAAATTCATGAACAGGCTATAGACCAGGTGCGTGTGTGCACAAATTCAGGGAACTCCATTTTTGGTTTAATGCATCTTTTGCCTGGATATTTGCTTCCATGCATAACTTGAACCACGGAAGTACACAGCAGCACCCTTAGTGGTTTGTCCTGTCAACTGGAACTAATTTGAAATGACAGGAAAGTCAACTGGCGCACGATTATAGACCCAACGCTTTAGACCACAGGAGGATTATACACCGGCGTTATAAACTTAAATTCTTTCCGGCTCGTGCGTTAATAGATTGGTACCATTTAAGAATCTCGAAACAAAGCAAATAACATAGCGCTGTTTTGAGGGGATAACGTACCTCGTGGTGATGTGGTTCCCTCGATATATTCACGATGTCTGCACACGGATCTTTTCCTCAGGTAAATTCATTCACAACGCGAAGGCGCAGCTGGAAGTGTTCATATATATTTCTACTGTTGTAAAACTCGTGTAACATTTGAACGATCCCTTCATGCCGAACTAACGCATCAAGTGTCAACACTATCCAGTTGAAGAAATATCATGAAACGGATGTTCATTTTTTTCTACTGCCCTTGTTTAAACAGCAGTTGAACATTGATTGTAGCCAACTCACAGAATGGAGGAGGACTGTTCCAATGCTGATCGATTGGATGAACCAGACATGCAAACAGATCAGAGAGGGGGCTACAGGTGTTTAATATGCAGTAATTCATTCCCCTGCCTGTCGGCGGCTGAGAGACAACATGGGGTGCACGCTACAACTGCTGATTTCTACTGCAATGTGTGCGAAAAAGTATTCAAGACTGCGTATTGGTTTCAACAACATACGGGCCGACCTCGTGCAACCGAAATCCACCCTCGTGTCAGCATATCAAGTAAATTAGTGCAAGAATCGGAGGAACGAGGTAATCCATGTCCTGAATATGGCAAATGCCACTCGGGAAAATCTGTTTTAGCATCGGCGATCCGTACACCGGGAGGGAAGGCGTCAAAACTGCGAGGAGTATGGGGCGTCATTTGGCCGAATATCGTGATTCTATCGACAGTTAAGAACCATGCACGGAACCAATAGACCATCAAATATGTATGCAATGCGTTTCCTCGGTCAGATTGTCTTAGGAG
>SJOL01007034.1:803358-850082 GCA_004794785.1 Opisthorchis felineus
TATTTCACAACAGTCTCGCAACCAGTGCGTTGGTATCCTGAAAAGCAAGTACGGTAGTACGGCACTTGATGATGCACCCGTTTTGCTTCCACTCCGGTATGATGTATCAGTAGAACACCCGATCATCGGTCCATTCAAATTTGTTGCAAATGGGCAAATGTTTTGATTCACCTGGTTTTCGACATTTCATTCACCTAGCTTGTCAGTTCATGCATTTCTCATTACGGTTCACCTTTCTCTGCTGACAGTAATTTCATACCTAATAAAGTGCTCACGTTTTATGTGCCACTGAGACTTCTCATCAAAATGTTTTCTCCTAATCCGCAGACAAACCAAAACACTTGTGGAATAAAATGGCTGGGAGTGTGTTGATTTAATTAGTTGATACAAGAACAAGAATACTAGTGGTATCTTCCGATTTTCCTATGCATCTTATCAAACAATCTTGGCATGATATTTGCAGGAGGAAACAACACATTCTATATTGGTAATCTGGCCACTTGTCTTGATGAACCACCAAGCGCCGCTCTTAAACTAAAACGAGATTACTGCGAAATCGGTCGCCAATTTCACGGGTTATTGCATAACTTGCAACGCATAACTGACAGACTTTTTTTCGGATATAAACCCCAAAATTTGGATCATCACGAAACAGCGAACTGCAGGGAGTGAACCAATCCTTAAGCAACGTTTCTGGCGGCATCAAATGCACCGTCGAGGAAGAGTACAACATAAATCTGGAATCCCTGGACACGCTCATCACTTTGTAGCCGCGTAATGGGCAGCTTCCTTGTAAGTTGTAAAGAAAGGCAACGAGCGCGGATTAATACCTGCGCCACAACAGCGAGCAATCAAGTGATCACAAACAGAGCTGCAATCAGACATTTACGATACCAAATACGACTAATGCAACAACACAATCAAGAACATCGTCGAAATCAAGATAAGTCTATTTTTTGACAGCACATTACTACGCTCGCATTCCCTAATTCGGGTGCAGGGAGAAAATAAAACAATGTCAGTCATCGAGATAATTGATAGACTCAAGGGGCCGCAGCCCACATTGCAAAATAAACCACGAACGGCACAACGATCTTGCCAATAACGTTGGCAGATTACACACACAGGCAAAGCGGATTTAACCACTCGACTGCCCACCGATGATGTCTCCTTGAATGGTCATGAACAGTTTGCAGGGCATCTGCCACCCCGGCGAATATGTTAACGTCCACTTGATGAATAAACAATGAACTCACCCGAGATACCACTAGCTCGAGATTCGAACTCGCAACGATCGGTTTACTGTTGAATGCAAAACCGTTTCATTGCAACCAGCTGATCAGCATTGTTGTCAACTGACGACTGTTATACAGCGCCACTAATCAAATGCAGGATTCATATGACATATTAGGATGTTCGCTCATTGTTATAAGTTATAAGTTGTTATAAGTTGTCAATATTATGAGGTGATTTAGAGGTTATCAGTTTGGTTCCCGTCTACGGGTCGTTTGACTGCTTAACTTATCCCTATCGATTTGAATCGAAATGTGCCTGCGAATAATCAATTGATAGCTCGGTTGGTGTTTGTTTGGTTCGTCGGCTTTGGCAACTAGCTTTCTTGGATATCGTCAGTGTGTGATTATCTGCTTACTTCCTACGTATATGCTCGTGCTCATCTAATATTCTGACCGTATATGATCTCACTTGACGTGACTGGGCAGATGTTGTGAATCGCCTTGATTATCACATTGGTGCCTTTGCTAATCAGGTTGTATGGTTTCCTGTACGTCCCAAACCTATTGGTTCTCTGAATAGCCCGTTTCCATAGGTTTCGTCGTTGTCCTAATTGGTGCCTTCATGATTTGTGGTGTGGTATGGTTTAGATACAATTGTTCAATAAAGTTCAACAAACTGGTGGAAACCAACCTGAATTCGAGTCAAATGGCTTTTTGGTTCAACTAATTTTCCTTACTCAGTTCGCGGTTGTCATTGGCAAAACCCAGTTTACACTGTATATTAATTACGAAAAAATGTGAGTGCTCCCATTATTGAGAGAATCGAATGTAATGACGTTCCATTACAACCTGAGTGGTAACTTTTCACTTCGGTTCCAGTTGTTTTGGTTAAATTTTCAGGTTTTCTGTTCACAAATCCTCAGTTGTTAATGATGCTGAATAAATGTTGTGCACTTCTGTTGTCAGTTTTCTTCGTCACATTGTTTACTGAGCGCAACGTTGTGCGCTAGCATCCATGTCAGCGAAGTAATGCACGGAGGTTTCGACAGAGTACTTTTGGGCGCCGTGCACCTAAAGTACGAGAATTACGCCTTACAAGCCTCGAATTCACTTTAGTCGACCATAATATAACGAAGAGCGGGATAGTGAAAAACGTTTGATGTGCAACATCTCACTGTATTTAACGACTAATAAAGCATCCATCCTGAGCTGGTAGGATTTGCGAGAATCCTGAAGAATTAACAGAACCAAGAATTCCATGCACAGGCGCCCGCTACTTTTTTGAAAACTGAACGTGCTGCGTCCTGAAATAATTCAAACAGAAGCGCTTGTCTCACTAAAAAGGCGAATTTTTCCCAACATCCTCAGTAAGTATTCACCGTCTTTAGAAAAGTGAGTTGTGACCGAAAACTTGCGTTAGTTTTCATTGCGACTCCAAAATTAGTGAGTGATTTTAGCTTGGTTGATAATCATTCAACTGAAGCAAACCAGCCAATCAATTCGTTCTGTGTGTGAAAAAGGCCAACTTAAACTGCACTGCCTCGTAGTCCTCTTTGGAATTGCCGAGGGAGAAGAAACCACACAATGATGTCGAATGAATATTTCAGCAACGCTCTGAACAATTGCCACCATTCCCAGTCACAAGGGAGTTATTTTCACGTAAAACACGGAACACCGATGCAGAAATTAACGTTAAATTTACAACATTTCCCTCAAGGGGAACCCACGACAGGTTTCGCCCTTCTTGAGTCTCCTCAGGTGGGTGCAATCCCCAAGTTTCTGTTACCCAATGTTCTACTTGAACAAAAATTGAACATATCTCGACAACTACACTCATTTACACATCAGTTGGGCTTTTATGAGTTCCAACGGCCAGTTCTCAATGATAAATTAAACCACCAAGCTACTGAGGATGGCTTGTGTTTACAAGGATAACCGCAGTGATATGTTCTACTGAAAATCTACCGCACACCATGGCAAACACTACGAATTGACCAGCGCTAAATTCACACGCTCTATTGGCCAAGCTGATAAACTGAGCGTCAGTGTGTTAATTCATTTGTTACCATTCGACACATCCTGCATGGCGCAATATATTTCGGATACTCAGATATATTCATGACACTGAAAAAGTTATTGCCATTTCCAGCTATCCACGCTTCAAGATTGGAGCAATGAATTTTGAAGCCTCGAATCCGTTTTTATGCGTCTGCTGAAAAAGGCAAAATGGTCAGAGATCTTAATGGGTGTTTTGGAAAAACAAATTGGGGAAAATGCTGAGTGTAAATCTGCCGAATTCGGGAAAGCAATCCGCAAGTAAACTTAATAACCGAAGGGGCTTATTAGCAACGAACTCCACCGTTCATCGATCTGAATCATAATTCGCATGAGAATAACCTATTGGTGGCTCCGTCTGTGGGTTGTTTGTGCGCTGCCTTTGTCAGTTAGCTTGCAGGGATACCATCAGTGTGCGGTTGACTTCATACTTTCTCCGTGTTGCTTATGCTCATATAATCTTGAGACCGTGTTTAGTCACATTCGACGTGACTATGCGGGTGTTGTGAACATGCCTGGTTATCATACTGGTCACTCTGCCAATCAGGATGTGTTTTTTCTTGTTTATCCCAATTCTACTGGTTGTTTGAATAGCCCGTTTTCAAGGATTTGTTCCTCGTCCTGATTGGTGTCAACGAAGTAATGCACGGAGGTTTCGACTGGGTATTTTCGGTCGATCATAATATAACGAAGAGCAAGATAGTGAAAACTTTTGATGTGCAGCATCTCACTGTCGTTAACGACTAACCAAACGTACGTCCTGGGCTTGTAGGACTTGCGAGAATCCTGAAGAATAAACAGAACAAAGAAATACATGCACACTTGGCCGCTACTATGGTTAAAATAAACCGATTACAAAACGATTTTTCCAACAAACTCCCGAAGAATTCACGGTCTGTAGAGAAGCAATTTGCGACAGTAAACTTGCGCCAAGTTCCATTGTGACACGAAAATTAGTTAGTGGTTCCAGCTTGGTTGACAATCTTGGGACCGAGGGAATCAGGCCAAGCACTTCGTTGTGTGTAAAAAAAGCCATCTTAAACTGAACTGACTCGTAGCCTGGTTTGTAATGGACGATGTCGAAGAAGACCCTACAATGATGCCGCTATTTAAGTATTGTATCCGAATGAATGTTTTGGCAATGCTCTGGGCAAGTGCTGCAAGTCCCATCACAACAGAGCTATTTTCATGTGTATGACACATGTTTGATGTAAGGCGATCGTACAAGTTAACCTTCATTGACGGCATTCATGGATTTACTATCCAGGCCGCGCCTTCGCCCAAATCCTGGACGCCATGCAAGGTAGTATAATATTTGTTGGATTTCTCGAGTTTTCGCTCTGAAATTTTACGACAGTCGGAACGTCCAGGTGGCAAATATTGAATAATTTGTTTCAGTCCAATCCAAGAAATAAGATCCCTTCCGGATATGTCTGCATCTTGGAAATCCCGTGTTGGTTGGCCAATACACTCCGCCTGTCCCCCGTTTTCCTGCAGCGGGCATGATCCGCACACATAGTTAAATCTTGAATATACCTCATGCCTTTCTCAAATGTGTTCTCCTGGCCATCCATAATCAAGTGTGTTATAGTTCCTCTGATGGCACCGTCGATGTAGAAGGACCTACGAAAAATTTGTCGAACGCATGTTCCTTGTGTAACGTCGATGTCATTATCTCATCTTGCGGACTTCAGAAAGCACACCCAGCCCCTTTGTATGTCACTTCTACTGGCTGCTAACAAGAACATATTCTCAACTAAGCTAGAAGTCAGTGTTTGGCCAATAGCCTAGAACCAATGCAGGGCTGCTTCCTTCCGGTTAAAAATCGTCAGAAATGTGCGTCTGCCGAATCCTTAGGTGGATTTCGGCCACAAACTTGATGCTAACCATCGAATACTCAACCTGGCCGCTACAATCTCCTGATCAGCAGTGGGGGTTACTCTTCATGATACGATCATGATTTGAGTGCATCTCCCGAGATACTTACAATTCGGAACATGCAGGTGACTTGAGAATTATTAGTCCATCTGACACACTTAGAAGTTATGGATTGTACGAGGTCGTACACATCATCTCATGCTAGTGTATCTTCGAAACTGGCGCCCGGAAAATCGGTAAGGCGTCATGAATACCGCTCTAATTGTACGACGTGGCAGCCTGATTGCAAACGTTTTGTCACAAATCGAGGTGGTAAAATCCAAGCACGTAAAACACGTGAGTTCTCGTTTCCGAATGCATCGATCAGAAGGTCTTCACAGCGTCCACTCTTAACGAAACGTTTGCGGTCAAATGTCTAAGCTCAGCGGTCAACACATCGGGCATCCATAGCAAGTTATCTGCCAATATTCCGCTCAATATCGTGATGTAATTTATGATGTTACTTTGATTACCTGTATCCGTCTTCATGTTTCGTATGGTTATGTTCATTTGCACTCACATTAGCATCCATTAACCCCTTCTATCTAAAGATACAAACGATTGTTTGCCGAACACACCGCCATCCATGTAGCAGCTTCAAAAAATGGTAGGCTAATTGGAGTCTCACTCTATTCAGAATGCCTGAAACCCGAACACAAAAATGAAACTGTTAGTAATTTATTTTGTTCAAGTTTTTCAACAATCCGTTCTCCGCATTCTGATCACGCATTCAAAAATAATGGACAATCCCGTCAGCGTGAAGAAAGTTCCATCAGCTCTAAACTCAAAATTATAAAAGTCTTCCCAATATTTATTTAGGCAAAATTAAGGTCACAGTTTATCACTTTGTTCGCTATCAGTGGTAATTGACATTTGAATCTTTGACGTACACATTTCCAAATGTTTCCTGGGGACACCTAAACGGCCGCGCAATGTTCCATATTGATCACAAATTTTGTGACAATGCAATCCGCGTGTGTTTCTCAAATGCTGATCAAGACTCAATTTTTGGCAGTATAACGCCCCACACGCCTCACATTGTCAACGCGTTTTGCCGCCGTGTACCGACCGTCAGTGCCAAAAGAGATTATTTCAAGTTAAAAAGCACTTGATGCATTCAGGACATTGATGTCCTCTTGCCTCGGGTTCGTGCACCAGATATCTTGATGTTTTGACAGACATTCTGACTGCATTGGAGTGAACTTTCTTCTTGCGTTGGTGAAGGCCTCGCCCACTACAAAATGATTTTTCGCAAAGTCTACGGGAGACGTCCGCAGTTCCTGCGTGCCTTTCTTGGTGTATCTTAGCCACCGACAGGTAAGGGAATAACTTGCGGCATAATAAACGCATGTGAGTTTCTTCCTGATGTGTTTGTTTGACCTGGCCCCCCGTTCGATCAGCACTGAAACAGTCATCCTCCGCTCTGTTTTTGACTGCCTAGTGTGTAAATCCTCTGTTTGAAAATATGAGGTGGACAAAAAAATATCAGTTGCAGTATTTTTCTCGCAACTAGCGGTGCAACAGACAGGTGAACGCAGGTAATACCCTCAGGGGCGATTGATGTAGTAAAATCGTTTTATAATATCCGTGTCAGTTTTGCTTACCTACCTGCGTGGTATTTACTTGATGGGCAACAGTGTTTACCGCTGGTTTAAGAGTGTGTTTGTCCCTGAAGCGTGGAACAATGGAATTTTTCATTATTTAGTAGTATTCGCTTTCAGATAACTACATGCGTCCTGCAAGGAGGCACATGAACACCACGAGTTTATATTGGCTTGGTTTAGAAGCTTTAGAACGAACACTGACAGAGAATCGAACCTTTATCTGTATTGATGAGCTGCTTATGGACTAACGTGCAAACGTCCGAAACGGAAGGTTCACGCATGGAACAAAATTTCTCCGAGCGATTGCCCAAACTTTGATGTGTCCAATATGTAGCGGGTAGAACGTCGTACCTTTACGATGTCGGTGGTAAACGTGCTTATCTGTCCTACCGTGCTTATCGGAATAGGAGCTGAGTATGGCGATAGACGAATGAACTTATTGCGGCTGTGGGTCGGCAGAAGTGAATCGAAGAGCACGTACATGGGGGTCTAATGGTGACCCTCAGATGTCCTAAACAGAACTTTTCTGGAAAACAAATTCACGGCTTTAGTTCACTCACCGGAGTAAAACCTACGGCATGTGTGCTGTAATGCCGTGAAAATATTTGGCACTACAATTCGAACGTACCACGTCTTGTGCTTATATCCCGGGGTGAATCACGCTGAAGATATATGATGCCTTAGAAGGATTTACCTCAAATGGAACAACCAGTTCACAGGAGAGAACCAGCATAAGCACCTGTTCTATGGAACGTTTTCTTGGAAGTCACTTGATTATTACACGCTGTTTCTGTGGTTTGTCCCATGCAATCCTGACGATGAAGGCCCGGGTTCGAAAATTTGCAATTTTTGCATCTAATTTCAGTCTGTTGCAATTGGCCCATGCGGAAAAGGAAGTCATTTACGCGATTTACATATTTGAACGCAATTGATCCGTCCAGAACCGCCGCAAGTTATCGGCAGTATCTCATCCCTCGGGTTTTCATCGGTAATATGGTAGAAGTGTTATAGCTGGACAATTATTTAATTGCCATGAGTTCGCGAATATTCTTGGAAATTCCTGAGATGTGCACAGGTGAGAACTCACAGTAAGCGTGCGGCAGTCCTACCACGTCTCTCGACAACTCGTACATACTGATTCCTGCTCATACTATCAGCATCGTGTGCTCAGCATAACAATTAGTTTTCACATTTTTTTTTGTAAGCGTGGGTGACCCAGCTAAAATCACAAAAATCGTCAAAACCTCAAATAGTGTTTTGCAATCGCTTCCAAGCAAGTTTACTACTAACATGCACTGCCTGTAGTACCTGTACAATGGAGAGCGTGAAGGGCACGCGAACAGTTGTCCCCGAAAGCAAACAGTTGACTAAATGATCAAGCTCATTGTAACGTTTCCAACCACCTTATTATCTGATTGTTGTGGTGCTGACTGTAGTGAGTTCTTGGGACGAAGACGCATTTAAGACATAATTCTGGATTAAAAATTACGGAAAAGTGGAAGACGTAAACGGGAGTTATTTTCTCAAACATTTAAAAGGTGGCTTGGTAGTCTTTTAGAAAAAATACTGACTTACCAATGGGAGGATATTACGAAAACTGAGCTGGTCCTATCTCATTGCAAGTGTCCTATTCTTTTTTCGGTTAACTCAACTGCGTGACGTTTCGCGCAACAAGCATATCTCGTTGGTGGTACCTTCCTCTTCGTTTTGTAGTCGCCCACCGCGTTCAGGTTGTAACGACCCGATCATGCCTCAGTTGGCATGTTGCCTGCAATTTGTGAATACTGCTAGATGCCCTGGCTCCATTTGACACAAATGACCCATTCCGAAGAGCAGATGAATGATGGAGTAGCAAATGTTGATTTCCCGAATTTCGCTTTTGAAGAATGCCTGTGTGAGCAGGCGGGATAGGCTCCGAGACTCGGCGCGTCGCACTACTGGAAAAAGTGCCAGTTATTCAAAGAGCCTCGACTTCCCAATAAAAACATCGAGGACGCTGAATGCCACGAGGTTAAAACGCATACTTCTTAGTAGGGTCGGGTTAATATGTCTCCATCTATTTGACAGTTACGTGTGTCCAACCCAGACATTATTGAGCAGGCATGCTTCTTAACCGTCGTAAGAATGCCCGTCTGAAGTTGTCGTCCTAAGGATAGTAACGTCATTAACCGCATGAGAATGGATACTGCGTCTACCAATTATGCAGGTTGCAGTAATATTTGCACGTTAGACGGACTGATAGTACCAGACGCCCTTAGCGATTGATGGAATGAGATGTGAATTACTTTCGAACAGGTAAAAAACCAAAGGTTTGTTGAGCTGACAATTCCATTTGGAAGAAATATGAGAGATACACTCAAACATCCGGGTCCCAAGGTGAATGCAGACTTTATTTTGTTACATAAAATAATTGTCACCTGCTGTGACAAAACAGAACACTATGTCGGGGCTCTGCAATCAAAATTCCGTAATAATTCAAAGAGCGCTTGTGTATTTACTACACGCAGTTCACTAGTGAAGAAATTCATGTTGAGTATGCATGAATTTAATGTGTCTCTGGAGAACATCAAAACAACTGAACGTTTTCCAAGTGAACTCACATTTCAGATGAGCTTTTTCCCTGCCCTGTTTCCATATGCTCCACGGCATTTGCTTTCGTGCTGAACGTCTCAACATGTTTTTCGCGCAAATATCGCTCTCTCGTTTGGTGTACAGAATTGGGATGTCACCATAGAGATCTCCAGTTTACAAAACACTTGTGACTCTCGAGGCACTTGTTACCACGCATTTTGGACTCCAGAACTGCTTAGTGGATGTTCTTAGCGCCCTGAACGTTCACGTGCAGAATCCGAAAAACAGCTCGCGGACTGTCTGAGTGAAATTCCTGATGAGGCAGAATTGCTGTTAAAACGCGAAAAGATTTGTCGCATACTGGACATTGCGCCAAGTAACGCCAAGATATGTATTTTCGAGTTGTTTTGGAGGCTTCGCTGATAGACAGCTGTCCCTAATCTCAGGTTTCCCACAGAAAATTCTCTCGCCTTTTCTCCTCTCAGCTGTAGATCTATGTTCCACTTAACACGCTGCTTGGAGATCAGGATATTGAAGCTATTGTAATTCATTTCCTCCTGCATCGCCAGATTCCGTTTTAGCAAACATTTTGAAAAATGTAACATGCCGGGTGGCCTAAGTTATAGTTAAATCAAGGGTAATTTTTGTCTATTTTAGCGTGAAACTTCGGGAGACGACATGGGCATAAATCACTTAGAGAATATGAGGTTGAGAATTTCAAGTAAAAACATGGTCGTTGTATAAAACTCAACCTGATACATAAGCTCTTTGTTCGAATACAAGGTAAGGGAACAAGTACATTATTGTACAACCGATGAAGTACGCGGCCTAAAATTTGTTCGGACACCACAAAATCGCTAATGGATAGGACCGTGAAAAAAATCAATCCATTTTAAACAAAAATTCAGAGGTACCCTTTCAAAAGTAGTGATTAACAGAATGTCACTAAACGTCTGTAAAATCAAGTTATTCTCTGCCTTCATTATCATTATCCCCTGTAACATAACTAATTCTGCATCCCCCGATAACACACAAAATAATCGTCAGAACTGTAATCCGCGAATATCTGGTAGTTGCAATTACTGTGCGAAATTTGATTTTGAAGTACTAAACTGTCCATGTGAGCAGCATCATGAAAAAACGCGCTTCGAGACGTGATTCACTAGCGCGCTTTTGGGGTTCATTTCCGACACGGCCATATGTATGCACTGCAGAGCATTTCGATAACCAGTGTAGCCAGTCGACCCTCATAAGACGGTTTTGAATGTAAAGTTTAAAAATCGCGGAATCAACTAAATCTAAGATTATATGTCGACCTGATATTTCGTCCTCCTGTATTATGTTTTCACTGTTAGACATTACTTACGGCCTCGTAAGACATACTACTCCACCATAAGGAATCCCTACAGCGTGTGTAAACATACATATGACCAGCATTGAACATCAGTGACCATTGTCTCGTTCCCAATGGCTAACATGCCGCTGCATCAATAGTCTATAAGTAACAAGGGAGATTAAAATTATTCACATGACTGAACCTTTCTTTATGAGGGTTTGTCACTCGCTCAGCCAGCAAGAACGAGAAAACGTGATGCAATCTTCATGAATGAAATATGAATGGCAGTACGTCGTGCATGAATGCAAATTTAACTCACAGTTGGTAAACCGCTTGTGGATGACGTTTTCGAAATACTCGCGAAAAGGGTGGGGTTCTGAATTATTGGAAATTTGTGAAATGCGCACTCCCACTACGGATCCTTGGGGCCTATGAGCAAGACTAACTTGTTTGACGTGCTTGATATTTTTCAACGGACAACTGACAACATAAAGGGCCGTAATCTTGAATGCGTAATGTTTGTTGAATTGTTTGACCCACGAGTGACTGACCCAGCCTACTAGTTATTACTTCTCATAACTTTTTATTCCGCGAATATTACTAGCACGGATTGTAAGAACTACGGAGCCATTCGTCTCTTGCTGACTGAATAATGTAGCAATGATTTAAGTGGATGCTGAATGTCCCAGCCAACCGGACGCGATTTTCATCTGTTGGATACAGAGCGATCGCACAAGTGACTCATTAGTGAGGGCATTCACGGACTTACTATTCACACCACTGCCACGCCGAGCAGTTTGTGCTGTACGCCAGTCAGTAGAATTGCAGTTCATAGGAGTTTCGAGTTTTTGGGTGATCATTTCTGCTGAAATTTCACCGGTGGTCATTACCGCACGCAGAATAGTGTGCGGCTGATTGCGGTGGTCCTTTGGTGAACGAATAAAATCCCCATGTAAAAGACCTAATTATCATAGAAATTGTGTTTCCCGCGAACTAATAAATCATAGTATGTATTCCTGTCTAGGCTTGGGCAACCTGGCAGTATCCCGGCCCTCGTGGTTGCTCCTGGTGGCATGGCAGTTAGGCACCGAAAGGGTGCTACAGCTGAACGAGTATGAATTCACATGTTCGGCCGGGTGATCCAAGGAAGCTAGTGCACTATTTTTTTACCACTGCGTATCCTGCTCATACCAGAAAAAGCATGACGAACAAGTTGTGGTTTGGTCACATTCACTTCATAAACTCTTCCAGGCTTTTTCTTCTAAAAAACACATGACGATTCTACTGGGTCGTGAGTTGCAGACTACAAAACTAAAAATTCAGAACAAAACTGTGCTGTCTACCAGTTGTTATAGAGCAGATAAGAACGATTCTATTTACAGGAGATTGCCCATAGTCAATTACCGTCAGCTGTTCACCCAAATACAACTTGAATGTGGTTGCCAAGAGTGGCAGTAATAATATCTCGATGGATAATGAGCCATGGATACCAATACATATAACTCAGTGTACTTCATACGCACTCAATACATAATGAAACGGGCTAAACTGAGGCCATTACCCATGGCCTGGTGGAGCTCCTCACGTTGTATGATTTGTGGTAAAGATTTAAAAATTCACAATGATTGTGGGCTGTCACAAATTTCACTATACGCACCAGCGACAAATAGAAGTTGATAATGCTCATCAGAAGGGAATTTTGCCGTGTGCCTGGGTCGGCTCGCCGTCGTTGCCTGTTACATATATTTGGTCCTGATGGTTTGAAAACACGCAGTCTGAGTTTATTGACCGACTCGTCAAAGTCAAAACCACTAATTATCACGGTGGTATAAGAAGACCACTGCCTGTTTGTTTTTTTCGCTGGAGTATTAATGAGGCTTCTGCTTGAGTTGATCTCCATTCTTTGGAAGCCTAATTAACAAGGGCGTCTGTAATGTCATTACGACCCCCCTAATAATTTTGAGAAAAAACTCGAAACGTAAAAGTAACCCGTTTTTCTTGGGTTGTTATCATATTCAAACGGTTCCTTATATCTTGGGTCGATAGTTACTTAGTCTGAAGTCATCAACATTTTTCTCTCGTGTATAGAAAGTTGAAGCAGAAAACCTAGTATCCTTCAGTGCATTGTGTTTGATATCTGATTCGGACTACGGAATATTTTTACGTGACAAGCCATTCCGCTGCTGAAAACTTGGGAAGACATGGACCAATTCCTGGACTTGACGACAGCTGTGTTCATCGGCAAGCCCTGGGGACTACCACATGTTGTGTCATTCGGCTGAAACAGTGTGCTGTTCAGATGTACACTATTGCAAGGTTATCTTCCGCCGGCGCATTTTGACAGATATCTGCGAAACGAACATGTACTTACCGTCTGCTAACAGTCCGTCCACTGACATAGTCATGGAAATCCATAAGCATTGGCTTAATAAAAGTGAGTGCCATTATTAAATTCAATTTTTAAACAAGAAGTGAATCTCAAAGACGTCCTGAATTACGATACCAGCAATGTGGTACAGTTTTATTTCGATCAAGGAATTCTTCAGACTGCTGTGTGAGACCATTGATTCTGCTGCTACATGCTGTTTCAAATGCAGGCTCCCGCGTGGAAACATGTATAGTAGGTGTTATGTTTGATTTTGAGGTTCTCTTTGGCTAGTACATAATGAGTGATTTCAGGATTGTTCAAGTTATCTTCTTAGGAACGTCTTGAAGCCTTGCTAGATGTTCCAAAAATCGTATTTAATGCCAAACGTAGGGCCGAGTGGGTTCTATAATGAAGACGCATTAGGTTGCATGTTAGATACGCGCATCCGCGGATTAATGCACAGGATTGAGGCTTCTATCCACGCCTGCTAGCTACTTGTGTTCTTGTCGATCATCGTCTTCCATTCACCGGAAGGACACAAGCGAAATAACGGGGCAGCAATGCTCTTTAATTTCACAGCGAGGAGCAGTAAGCTTGTCACCTCGAGGACTCATAACAGGCTCCTAGGTGTAAAGCTGAGGTAAGGTTCATGCTCATAGCGAATTTTCCAAAGCTCGGTTTTAACCAATTGCTGGAGTGCAGAATGAAGTGGAGCTTAGAGACCATCGAAAGATGAAACGGAAATTACGTTTGATATTTTACAATCATGTTCGTCAAAATAATTGTGACTAACACAAGAGGGCGTATTTCGACAACAGGCTGTTCACCTCGATAAGTGCTTGTGCATATCAGCTGGAATTAGTAGTTCAGCGTAAGCACGCTTCTTCTCATCGACCTCCTTCCAAGCGGAAATCTTTAGATCCGACAGTTCGGATGACTTCAATGTGGTATTCCAAATACGGTTAGATTATTTTTTCCGAGAAGGATTACGCTTTGGAGGTGGAATTAAAGACATCGTTTGACCTGAACGTTTTGATGTTGCTAACATCCAGGACGATACACAATAGTATGAAAAAATTGCTTTTGAGCGAATGTATCCAATGAAGGTGATTGGATATGAAACATATTTGAACTGACGGCGAGTTGAGTAAATTGAAAAAATGAGGTAAATAAAGGTGCTTTCTTTTGTCCAACCAATCCAAATGATCCCATGGTCGAGTGTGCTCGTTATATCACTTATGAAGAAGGTTGGCAATTTTTGATGACCGCTTCAGATAATACCATCAGTGTGCAGTTGATCACGTTGTGCCGCTGTTTCCGGACGCGCTGCTGTAAAGCCTCACAACACTGACCGCCAACGAAAGTGCGCGGCCGAATTGGAAATCTAAGGTGACACTAAATCAGGTATCCAAAAACTGGGCAACTAACACTTCCATCATTCTTTAGGTTGGCTGATTGAAAACGGTACGAAACCAGAACCAATTTTTTTTAAATTTGCTTTGAAGGATGCGATTTAAACAATATATGCTACGAGGAACGCGCTTAAACGACGGTCATTTATGTGGGTTTGTCGGCTGCTGGAGATTTGGACGCCATAATGGTCGAAAGCAAGTAACAATTGTGAGAAAACAAACATGATTCATGATCTTAATTCCATCCCACCAGGATGTTGGGAAACCTCAGGCGAAAATAGAAACATGATTTGTGTGATTTTTTTCTAGGTTCCCGAGTATCCACTTTGCGACCAAAAAAATGTTCCATTTAGGATTAAGCAAACTCTAATATATTAAAACAGAAAATCCTGTGAGATACCCAATGTGTATTTATTCTTCTGTAGGTCATTTTATCAATTCGGTTATCTTCAATGAGTCGCGACATTAGTATCTTTGTTGTGGATACTTTTCACATGTTCCTTAAGAACATCCAGTCGAGAGCACATCTTCCCACATTGCTCACAAATGTGATGGGCTTGCTTTCCGTGCACCGTTCTCATATGCCGATCAAAATTCCACTTTCGGCAGAATAACGCCCCACAATCTTTGCACTGTTGACGCGTTTCCTTTCGGTGAACTGTTCGCCGGTGCTGAAACAAATTCTTGCAACTTGAGAAACACTTTCCACATTCGGGACAAAGGTTTCCCCTTTCCTCTTATTCTTGCACTCGTTTACAGGAGGTTTTGACAGCCATGTGAAATCCACAAACATTATTCCACTTCATATGTTGCTCAAGCCACCGCTCTCTTCTGAACAATATTTCTCACACAGTACAATAAAAGTCGGAGGTTTCAGCGTACACTTTTTGATGCCTCGTAAATTCCGACAAGAAATGGAATGCTTTGTTGCATGCTAAACACTCGTGAGGTCCTTCCTGATCTGCTTGTTTGTTCGGATCTTCCATAGATTCTTGAACTGCACGTTCATTGAATGTTACTCAGACATCAGCCGAAAGGTTCTTAATAAATTTCGTTGACTTTGAGTCTTTTTATACAAGTGCAGCCATCGAATTTCCATGTGATATGTTACCGACTGGGATATCAAATTGTACGTGAATCGAGCTCTTCGCTGTGTGGTGACAGATGAACTTCTAGAGGATAATAGCTCCACCATTCTCTTCTACCATACTTCATCAAACGAAGTATATCTCACAAAGAGCGTCTCTGTGCCATCTGAAACGACTTCCAAGATGCAAGTTTCTTTACCTAACAAAATATCAGGTTGCTAAAAGCCCACCGGCCTTCACAAACATCCGTAAGGAAAGAGTGCGCAGCTCAAAATTCCAGATCATCCGTTTAGATTTATGCGGAAACTACCCAAGGTCTTAAGAATTCCTTCAAATTTCGTGAAATCGATCTGGCGACTGTATACACAGAAAGCCCTCCAACTCCCGGCGTTTCAGCACAACATCTTGAAGTACAGAATGCAGCAACGCAAGTGTTTAGGACTTGCCCGTGAAAGAATGCATTCGATCGTTTCGTCTGTCGAAGGGTTGGTGTGTGTATCAGCCTAGAAATGAGCGCAAGTTAAGATGGAGGTTTATCTACAAATGCGGTACTATAAATACAATGATAAAACAATGAAACTACACAGACCTCAAATCGTGGGACTACGCCGGCTACTATTCACTGGTTTAGGACGTTCTAATTTCTAACCCATCCCAAAGTTCACACCGACTCAACCCCACGTGTTTGCGAGATGGCGAAACCACGTGTTGACTTAAACAACACGTGCGACGACAAGGTCAAAGAGCGATTTACGTACAGGTAAAAAACAAAAAAGGTGGTATAGGCGGAAAACCGAAATAAAAAAGGGGGAATGCCTTTGTATGAAATGAGAGTAGACGAAAAGAATCAACACATATTCCCAATGCATGTGTGGGCTTCTGGTCACACTTTCCTCCCCGTCTGCCGTACAGAAAATCTTGGAGCGGGCTATCAGCATTCAAAAACCTACCCAACGATCAGGCGTATATCAGAGGATCGCCCTCTAGAGGCGCGAAAGCTGGGCCACAGCAGTTCCAGGGGAGAGGTGCGAAAAAGTTTTCCGCTTGGCGGCAGTCCGGCCGACCCCAAACTTATGGCGAAACCGATTGTAGTTATAGACCCTTGTGTTCCGAAAAGCACGCTGACACAACCGGCCGCGATCCGGATTGCAGTTTCTACTTAACCACCACAGATTCCTTGAGTATCCAAGGCAGTGATGCTCTGGAGGAGGTAGGCCTCACGAGGACGCAGCGCCCAAAGTACGTAGTGCTCTCATCGCTTCTTTTCGTAACAGAAAATAAAGGATCGGTAGTGACCCCACACCCAAACCACAAATTCTGAGCTGGACTGGGTCAGACGTGCGGAGACAAGCGGCGAAGCCTACCGACAGATCAAACACACGCGTTGAACTCGATATCAGGGAATGCTGCAAAACACTAGAACCACTGAGAATGTGAAGCTGCCAATCTGCAGCTCCAATACTTCACGGATTCACGGATTCACGGATTGATACACAGGATCGAGGCCTTGCCGTAGTTTCCGGGTCGGTTTTGTTCTTGCCGTTCAGCGGTTGTCGTTCACCTGAAAGTCACAAGCGAAAAAAGGGTGTAGCATTGCTCTTTAAGTTCTCAGCGCGGGGCAGTATGTTTGCCAGCACGAGGACTCGCATAAGAAAGTGTCTAATAGTGCTTTGAACTGGCTTCTAGAAGGGGCGTGGACAAATGTCAGAGGACGGATATTCTACGCAGCTACTGCACGAACTGAGAAAAAATTTTGCCTGATATACTGTTCGCTCTGGGCTTGAAAATCTTCTTACCATGACCCCGCCGTGTGTATGCTGGCTTAGCGGTGAAAAACCTGTTGGCCAAACCTTGTTCAAACAGGGCATAAGTAAGTATGTCCCCTCGGAGACGACGATGCTCAGCGGGAAAGAGGTCAGGCACCGCTAGACGCGTTTCGTTGTCCACGGATTTAAGGCCGGCAACCATTTTCGTAGCAGCTCGTTAGACATGCTTAATGGGGGTTAAGTTCATCGTGCGTCCTGATTGGACAAATTGGTTGGCATATTCAAGAAGCGGTCTGACGCAGGTCCCATAGAGTATTTGGAAGTCCATGCGAGTAATAAGGGGAAGGTGCGCCTGATCATCCGTAGAACGTAGAATGCCGTCCGCAAAAAGCAGACATGGACTTGAAAGAACGTCTAGAAGGTCGTTGACATATATCAGGAACAGAAGTGGACCCAGAAAGCAGCCTTGAGGAACTCCAATAGAAACCGGCGCTGGAGAATAGTAGGTCGAGCCTGCTTTCACTCGGAATCTTCTGTCTGATAGAAACGCCTTGATCCAGAGCAGCATCTGCCGTTAAACCCCGTAAGACTCGAGTTTGTGGAGCAGCGGGACGTGTGGTAATTGATCGAATGCTTTTGAGAAGTCGAAAAATATGGCATCTGATATATGTCCCTCTTCCTTCGCTTGGGTTAAGATGTACATAAATACGAGCATGTTTGTCACGCAAAAACGGTTTGGGAGAAATTCGTGTTGAACTGGAGATATCAAGCTGTTGAATGTAAGGTGGTCTAGGATGGCTCGCTTCAGAATGCGTTCCATCACCTTGCATGTCCCGCTAGTGGGGCTTGTAGGCCTGTAGCTGCCAGGCGATCGTCCGTCACCAGTTTTGTAGATTGGTGTGACAATCGCTTCCCTCCAGGAAGAGGGAAGGTGGCCTTCGTCAAGCGACTGACAAAACACCAGAGAGAAATGACCTGCCAGTGTGTACGACGTTTCATGCAGGATCCTTGGGTGGACGTCGTCGGGCCCCAATGCGCAGAACGGGTTGATCTTGTGCAAGAGTTGACGAACGTCCTCCACCGTGAAGACCAAATCGGTTAGAGGCTGTTCGTAGATGCGCCTTGACAAGAGTGGGTGTGACGAGAACGATGGGGCTGAATATAGGCCTGCATAGTGTTCTCTGTAGACCTCAGATACCACTATTGGGTCACTCGTGGGTTGCCCGTTCCTGCCCCTCAGGGAGAACGCAGATGGCTTGAATCTGCGGCGATGTCTCATGTATTTAAACAGCACATTTCTGTTTTTCCGGGCGAGATCCGGAATGATGGCTTGTTTTCGTATGTTCCATTGGCGGATTTCTGATTTACAGCGGTTCCGCATTTTACGAAATGCCAGCTCGTCTTCTGTGTCTCCTGTAGTCAACTTTTTGGAAAATAGTTGAGATCTCTTTTCCAGAAGACGCCGAATCCTTTTCGGTAGCTTGCGGCTCATCCGGCTGCGTGCTGGTTTTCTTGGGACGAACATCGCGTCAGCCTCGTGAACTTTCTGGACAATGGTCCTGTATAAGTCTTCTACTGAGGCTGGTCCCATTTTAACGTGTTCGAGAAAGATGCGCATTCCTGAAAAGTCTGCACGGCAGAAGTTTCGAATCCACGTTTGAGGTTCGGGATTCCTGGCCCAGTAGCAGATGAAATCAAAGGTCAGCACACAGTGGTCACTATGTCCCAGTGGAGCGTTAATTGTCACCTGATCGACGAAGTGTCTTTCGTTGGTGATGACCAAATCCAAGAGGGATGGTTGTTGGCCTGCGCGGTATCTGGTGGGCGCAACGACATGTTGAGTCCAAGCGCTCTGTTGAACGACTTTGGTCAAGGCCGCTGAAAAAGGTCCACTTGGTCCGACGCGCTTGAGCCCCATCCAGGAGGCCTTTGGAGCGTTGAAATCACCTACCAGCAAGAGATGAGTGAAGTAGTAGCTGGAGGAGAGTTGCTCAAGGGTTTGTATGAGGAGTTGGTCATCTTCCGGAGGACTCGAGGGGCAACGGTAGACCACACCGACAATGAGAGAATCAGACCCGCGCAGCGGGATTTGAATCCACAGTGCTTCACAAAAAGGTGCAGGAGTGGTATCAGAGAGGACAATCGGGATGGGCAGGGCCGCATGTAGGTACAAAGCAACCCCACCAGCCCTCCCTCGTTTTGAGTCAGCTCGAAAAATGGAGTAGCCGTCTATCGAGATCTCCGCGTCAGAGACATCTGGTGTGAGCCAGGTCTCAGTGAGTGCGATTATGGACGGCTGTTCAAGGTAAACTGACTGGTTAATATCGCAGAGTTTGTTGAAAAGGCTGAGGCAGTTAGTGGACAAGCATTTCAACACTGTCTCTGCTGCCTCCGAAGGTGAGGACCCGAGAGGTGTGTAACCAGAGAGGATAGCAGACTTAATAGTTGTACTTTGGGTTTGAGTCCAAGGCTTCAAAGGGGCCTCTGCGGCATACTGGTTTGCTTCTCGTCTCGGCTGGTTCGGGGGCTGCTCTTCATGTGCAGGGTTTGTTTCGAACTGCAGGGTTTGTTTCGCCCTCCAAGGTTTGTTTCACCCTGCAGGGTTTGTTTTGCCCTGCAGGGTTTGTTTTTTAAGTTATCTCATAGGGTGTGGACTCAGTCGTCGCCCAGGACCCCGACAGCCAAAGCCACAAGCCTGACCACAACAACCGGATAGTCCCTCATACACCTAGTTGGCGACGCTGATCGCGGGCAACTCGGGGGTTTACACCAACGCGAAAGACAGGCGACTGCAGCCAAGCAAGCCGCATATGATTCGCCAAATCAGCAAGCTACTGGCTGGCCTCAAGGTGCAGTTCTCTCCAAAAACGAGCCTCATGGAAGCGCCACCAAAAGAGGTATCTCTCGGTGCTGCAACCCAGCGTTCAGGGCCCCACAGAGACACCTTTTCGATCAAACCGCGCAACAATGCCCTAGAAACCAAACAGACGCAATTTTTCCCCAGGTCCTTAAACAACAGCAAACCTAGTCGTCCAAAAGGCGGTATTGAAAGAGTTGCAAGTAGTAACCGCCGAAAGTTTTGCACACGGGGGAAAAAATCCGTCCCCCAAAGATAACAGGCCCGCGCGAATCAGGCTCCCACGGGGAGAAACACACCTCGCACTTGAAGAGCAGCCCCGGAAACCGCCGAGACGAGAAGCAAACCAGTATGCCGCAGAGGCCCCTTTGAATCCTTGGACTCAAACCCAAAGTACAACTATTAAGTCTGCTATTCAAAAAATAGTCGCCGTGTCTGTAGCAACTATATGTGCTATGTGAAATGCGGTCTTTGGAAGAACCATTCTCTTAAATGCAGCAGGTAAAGATTTGCATTTGCTAGCAATTGTTAGTACTGCAAAGCTTTTCAAAATCTGACATGTCATGCCACCGTTTGTTTAGAGGAAGTCATCATAACGAACTTCTCAAGTCGTTGTAAATTGAAAATTCATTTGTGATGTTACATTTTATCCTCCCATTTGCTCTACTATAGCTAAGCAAATATAGCTTCACACCGCCACACTTCTTTTGCATGATCATGTCAGTCCCTATGAGCTACCTCTTAGATGATTACTGCGTATTCGCCGAATCATTTCTAAATTTGCTGGAGTTAAACCACTAGGGTTTCAAGCATCTTGTTTTTTGTCAGCTTTATGCACTGCTAATGGGAGTACTTCTTTAAACAAACGGGTGGGAACCAAATCCAACCACCCTCTAAAGGCTCTATCACAAGTCTACGACACTGAATTTCCACTTGGTTTGAGCGGTAATTTGGTTTAGCTTATCCAGCATGCTGCATGTGGCAAGAACGTTGACCCGGTTGATGGCACCATGCGACAGCTGATGCGGAAAAAAGTATTATTAGTTACAGGTGGTGTGGTTGCACGCATGTTTGAAAGCTGCGATGGGACCCAGACTAAGACCGGGGTGATTTAAGATCCTCGACCGAAGCCTTTGTCTCAAAAGCCCGTCTGCAAGGCAGTGGTGGTCTGCGAGAAGTACAAGTGCATTACCATTTTTTTAAACTACCCGCCAGGGATTTTCAGACCGCTAACTAAGAGAGTTTGAAGTTTCGGTCAGTTAGATCTCCAACCATTGATCAACCTATTATTCGAACCTCTGCAAGTGTCACACGGACACGCTCCATCATACCTCAATGAGTGACGGAGGCTGGCAAACCGTCGTACAGTCGTATGGACCGCTCTATTTATGACAAATATATATATGAATTTCGCGACCATCACGTTCTCCGAGATAGCTGTTTCAGAATGTTTGGTCACCACGGGGTTGAATATCATCCTATAAATATTTAAAATTTTGTTGGATATGATTCTGCATCACTGTACACCTAAGTTAGGCTGAGCCATGAAAGATGAGGCAAATTTTCTAAAACAGTTTAAAATTCGTTCGATACACTGAAAACCGTCTCGTGTTTTCCTTCTGTTAAACATAGCTCGAACTGAAATAGGTAATGGAGGGGACAGCAAAGATATGTCTGCGGAGGAGCTGGTTAACCGGGCTCTCCCAGCTTCTTCAAATATTACCATACGCTTCCCCAGGATGGCAGAGTATGGTAGCGACCGGGTCCAGAACACAACTTTTGCTGATCCATCGGTGAGTGATGCTTGATATGAGACGCACTTTAGAGGTTGATCTTCACTTGGCAGAGGTCGACTTTTTCACTTCTGGACAGGCTATGTAGTATGGAATGAATATCCACTTTTGAAAAATAGAGTACTAGAAAGACAGTAACCAAATTTAGAAAGTAGATTGGCCAACAAATATTTCATATATGTGTTTCTCAATTGTTTTTCTGGTTTCGTTCCATCGGTAAGGAATATCCTGCCATCATGTTTTTGAACACTGTCTTGGTCCCACTTCTTGTTTGACCCACCGGTAACTTCACTATAAGACTGCGGGCTCACAGAAGCGCACGAGGGAAAGAAACTTCAATGTTCTTTCTATGAAATGCCCTTTGCAGAATGGGGAGGCTCCGTTGCTTTATCTGATCCGTGAGTGTTGAGTACATTCCCTGATTTCGGGACTACCCATATGTTTACTCAGCCGCGGTACACAAACATGTCCGTGTTCCATGGGTGATTCCTATTAGCTCGCATATCGCCTGGTTATAACCGTCTGGTCCTTTCTGAATACGCGTGCCCTGTTATTCTCCTTAACACGTAGGTTTTGTACGCCGAGCATGAAAATGTAAAAGCAGCCTCGGTTTACGGAACGAGATACACAGTTTTCAAAAGAGAGGAACGAATTTATACACATTCTGCTGCGTTATGTAAATGGTTGAGGAAAGGGCGTAATGTTCTTGAAAAAAATAAACCCGGTTACATGTTGCTATTTGCTTCCAGGATACACTACCCGGAGTTTTGCTTCAATATGTATACAATTGTTTTAACCACTTGGGATCGCTGTACATCAAAATTTGTACGATGTAACAGGGAACCGAATAGGGCAAGAGGATGAGGCCATTAGTGGATCTTATTTTCAAATCAGCGAGTTAAGCACGTCCGTACTGAACGCTTTTGACGCAGGACTTATCTTGCTGCTGGGTGCTGCAAACATCGGGAAGGTTATATTATTCCACATGGGCTGAAAACATTAAAGGAACTCGGGTGTCCATCTACCCATAATACAAGCGATCAGGCTTCGTGCGTATCTCATGATATTTTGAGCGCACAAGAGACATCTACATATATTCATCAAGGCCGATCGGTATCTATGACAACTTGCTAATTGTTATTCTCAAACCCCTGTGCCTCAGACTTCTTCGTCCAATCGCAGGCTCTGTGTAATCGTGCCCCTGAAGAATCCGACTTGATCAAAGAGTGTATTGACACTGGGAACATGGCTAAATTCAAATCCTGTTCTCTGTGTGGCAAAACACAGTGTCTTGCAAAATCAGTTGCTTATAACCTGGGACAGAACAGAATCGCAGCTAGGACTCGAGGACTGCGCCTACACGATAGGCCAACTATAATGTAAGGCTTGTCGTGGGCTACTAAGACGCGCTTTTGCAACATTATGAGTTTCATGGTTTGCAAAGGAAACTATAGTGCTGTATATTTAATATCATACTTAATGAAACATAAGGTAGCACTTGTGTGGCAAATACTTTTAGACACTACCAATAATGGGTGATACAGCCGGGATTCCGTTGTTATCCCATCAAAATCAACTTACTTCACAAATGATTGTAGTTCTTCACACATCCAACCGCACATTAGTGCATTCTCCACGACTGGTGGCGTAACGTTTGCAAGTCAGATGCATAGATCGGCTGCCACTTGATCAAATTTCAATAAACTCAGCAAAGCTACCAATATTTCGACACACTGTAAAATGGGCACATGCAGATTTCTTCCCATAATATTCGGCATCATCGTGCCGTTACCAAACCTGCATCCTTAAAATTTAGTTGCTTTTTCTAAACAGTCATGGCGCACATATCACAAGAAATACATGCATGCGATAGTGTGCTTCGCATGGTCCACGTGCCTGTGGCTGTTCTTCTGCGTCATCACTGCCCATTGCAAATCATCTTTCACAAACGAAATTTCGCCACGAACGTCAAGATTGTGGAGAACTTAATGATTTACAGCCCATCTGCTCCAAAGAATTCACTAAATGCTCCTCTTAGCATAGGGTTAGAGCATACAATTTTCCCGGGGCTAGGTTTTCACTGTATCGGTCATAAAAGACTATGTGAAGGCGGGCATTTTAGAATCCTGCCTCTGTGTTACTTCGTTATAAAAGTAAACAATTGAGGTACGGGTATAAACTCTGATGAGTCTGCCCACATACATACCTACACTAAACAGTCTGTCACCCGATTTTCTACCTAGTAATTCCTGAATAGAAGATAGATATCTTCCTAAGCGCTTGGTAACCGAAAATAAGCTTTTCTTCAAAGAAGCCAGTACATGCGTGAATTACGGAGAACGCATTTCATATATCATTAGCGCCGTGAGCAAGCTGTCATAAAGACATCATGTACAAACGAATATTCAAATCTTCCTAAATGGCCAACTTCACGTACGTTACAAGAGAGATTCAGCTGAGGTTCAGTTGAATCTCGCATGTTCGGACCAGTTTGGTGTGCAACTGAGTGTATTTCACAAACCTTCAACCAACTGAGTTCAGGTAGAACACATGGTTGAAAGAAGCTCGAGGAAGTACATAGCTGATGATGCACCAGAGGGGTCAAATGGGTCCTGTGCTGTCGTTTTCAGCAATCTTGCGAGTAGCTTCATTCCAGAAAAAATATATAGAAACTTGCAAATTCACTCGCTGATGCCAGTTTGTTTTTCCTGCAACAGCCGTTGAACGCGAACTCAGAGATGCACTGCTTGTGATCTTGTCCACCAAATCGTGACTCATTTATTCCAAAATAAAGCTTCAGCCCGATTTTCGAAAGTGTGTTACTCGGCCTGAAAAATACCGCTCTCACTGGCCTTAAGCCTTACAGGACCAGATTTAGTTTGAACCAGCTGGACAAAGATTCTTTCGGAGCTTATGCGTCGCCATTTTACATCATGCATGTGAACGACTGCACAGTTTGTGCTTTGTGCTTTGCGTCACCACAAATAAGGAATGGGTGACGATCACACTGCAGTTCGCAGTTCCTGAACTGTAGTTCACAATTCTAACTTTTGGGCGTGAACCAGGTTCACCAAACATGAGATCCAATTCGACTAGTAGGCCGGTGTTATTGCAATGACATCAGAAGGGTCCGGTATAAAAATGCTTGTTGTTTATACATTCTTGATATATTTTTATATTTTCTTACGAATTATTTGTGTTTCTTACTAGTCTGTACCCACGAGTTCGCATACACAGTGCAGTATGAGGCACTCATCGTCTATATTACATGGTTTGAAGCGACAACGAAAGTAAGTGTGACTTTCCTGCTAATACTTGCTGCTGTTCTGGATTTGTCGCTCATCAAACTAAAAACAACGGCGTAACACGTTATATCGTGTCATTTGAATATTCATTAAATATTTATGTGGCTGTCGCTTTCATCTCACTACTGAAATAGAACCAAGTAACCAGGGAAAGATTATTCGCGTCACAAGCACAGAAAGTGCAAGAAAAATTCTACCTGTTATTCGATTTTACTAATGGTGTCGTTAGTGACCTATAACCAGTTCAGCAAATGGAGTGTAGGTTTCACCTGAGCCAAAATTGCAATATAAATTCGAATAAATATAATGTCAATTCAACAACCGGCTGATACAACCACGTCATGGAGATCTCACCTAGCCATTTAGTCACTTGCTGGAATGGGATGAACCAAAAATTCCACTGTCAAAATCTGAACATGAAACCTAGATAAACTCCAAAGTTGAGTGCTGTTGAAATCAAAATCACCTTAATTGTAACTCCAACTGCATTGGCATGTAACCGTGTCCAGGTACATCTTAGACACACCGCTTACGGGCAGGTCGAGTTTGAATGATCGATTGTGTGAAGCTTTCTAAGTTATGCATATATTAGCCAGCGGTGCCTAAGTCTCATTCTGTCCAAAATTACCGGGCACGTATTCGGCAATGCGTATTTGGGTGTCTCTCATTTGCTGTCCGTTCTAATTGTTGTTCATATCAGTGCACAATTGCGTGAGGTCACCAGATAATAAAAAACCTCCCTTGTTACATTTTAACACCAGGGAGGCAAAACTGTGTGACGTTTTCCTGCAAACAGGGTCACAGGAGACTGCTGCTCACAAGAACGTCCTGGCCGCGGCTTCGAAATACTTTTCCTGCATCTTCGATGGAGATGATGAATCTGCTTCTTCAGAGGCCTTGATTCTTCCTGACGTTAATCCAACCGTCTTCATGCAGCTGATCGAGTTCATATATACCGGTGGTATGTGATCATATTTTTCATTCATTTCAACGAGAAGTAATAGAGTATATAGATGCGTTCCACACACCAAAACATTTTGGATGCAAACCGTTTGTGGGTCAGTACAATTCTCCGGGCCACGGAGAAGAAACTATACCCCCTGAGTAAGCCCGCAAATACCTGCGGCAACTGGAAACTCACACTGCGGCAGTTATAAAGAGCAGTGAATTCATATCTCAGAAACAGATCAAAAATGTCCTGAAACATCTGGTACAGGAATTATTGTATTAGGTTTTGTTTGGCCCAAGTCAACGAGTTGAGTGTTGCTCTTGTAGGAGCTAATGAGCATCGCATATTCTCAGCCGCGCAGTGGTTCGAACATCGGAAAATCAGGCATTCTGGGAAAGCATCTTTGTGCTATTCTACAAAACCATCTTGAAAGCAACTGAATCATCACTTTTGAATATGCGAATGTTTGCTAGACATTGACGTGTCTGATGACTGCAGTACTGCACATAATATGCACACTATCGGGAACATAATACATAATATATAATATATCATGCAGAATATACATACATGTAGCTCACATACATATATATCCTAAATTATCGTTCATATTATATGCATCATAATTTGGCATGAAATACATTACTCTCTATAGTATATAATTTTGTAGTTACAACAATTGATATATAGTAATATATTGTGTATTTTAATTCCATAATAACATTATGTACAGTATGACACGCAATAATATATTGGCAATATCACACTAAAGCACTGGCAAACCAAATGTTTCGAGGCTGATGTCACCAAAGTGGCTCGAAACAAACGGATTCCACTTAATTGCTGATTACAGTCCAGTGTACTCCGTTTTTCGCAATATATGTCTTAATTCCTAAATTTACGAATGAACCATTATTCTTGTTTATGCAAAGATATTCACATTTCGACGGATGCGTTGCAAGACATTTTGACCGTTGCAACCATTTTCCAACGGACCGAAGTGCAGAGAGTCTGTTTGGATTTCTTGAGACAAAGACTCCATCCAGTCAACTGCTTAATTGTATTGCGGCTAGCAGAGCGACTACAAGATAGCGATCTCTTTGAAGCTTCTTTGCTCTTCTCAGCACAACATTTCAGGTGGGTGGTGTTATCCCCAATTGCCACATGTTTCACAGGCAGCAAATTAGTCACTTTTGTCTAACGTTCAAGACAGCTGAAAAGCCTACATTTGATATCGGAAACTCTATCTATTCACTGTTTATTAGCTCGTTGTGCCATTTCATCCTCCTGAATAACCTTTCATCTTCCGGTTGCTTTTCCCGCTTGTCGATTCACCTTTGGCTTCAGCCCTGTAACGGTCTGCAACTGTGTATTATCTAACATCATCATTGTTCTGTTCGAACAGTTTACTGGAACACAGTGAGGATTTTCTCACCCTGGACAGCAACTTGTTCACCAGACTCATTTCTTCTGAGGCGTTTAACGGTTTGGGGGATGACCGCCTGAAGTCAATCGTTTGTTGGGCCAAACATGAAGCTACCACGCGCTTGACCGGGGCTTCCGAATTGTTGCGCTATGCTCAGGCTCCGCGGTTGTCCAAGGCCTACTTACAGCACCTGAGTCGAGCCAAAGATGAATGGGAATGTTCACCTTGGCTGATCGAATTCCAAATACCGGCTCACAGTGGTCAGCTCCAAATATCCAACAATCCGATTTCTGGACCCCAGAGGACACGCCATTTGGATTATTCAGATGTGAGTTCTAGGCAAACCACAACATACCGCTCGCTTGAACCTGGAACAGACAATGATCCTACATAGTAACCATTGTCCCCTTTTGAAGCATATTAACCTGCCGTTCCTTTAGGCGATGACAAGCAAACTAGTGTTTATTGACAAGTAACTGTGATTGGTCAGGACAGATGGTTGCGAGATTCTTGTGTGATTGAGGAAGGAGGGCGGCCACCTCTAGGTTGCTGGTACTGTTGTCCCTGAACAGGATTTTATAGTATGACGAGTGTAACAAAGAACAGCGGTAAAAATTCCTCCAGTGCGTACATACATAGCAACAATTCATACAGCAAGCTAATCAGTGATTGAAATAAAAATCCGACTACATTGAGATAATAGGACGACCAAAATGGCCTCAAAATAGTATGAAGGCGTTTCATTTGTGGAACCTTCGTGGTGTGGATATATATTTTTATTTGCTGGATTAGTGACCTACAATGATGCAAAAAGCCTTATTTTGATGTAGAAAAACATGGGCTTTTCCCTTCATTCTTAAAGAGTGACCAATAAATTTTGTTTATTTTATGTGGTTTCCTTCGACTACAATATGTGCAATTATGTTTTACAGAAACCGCGGTAGGTACACAGGCTAGCGGTATAATCACAAAAGCAAAGCGTTAGAAAACGTGATGAAAACATTATGGATATAAAGGCACCCCTATACGCTTGTGGAAAAGCAATCAAGTGACGATTGCTTTAGAACTCCAGCTGAGACACCATCCCCTAATTTTTGTTTTGACCAGAGGGTAATAACCATCGGAAACCTACCATAACTCATGTATGACTTTTAAAGTGTCTTCCGACGACAAGCTTGGCTTTTAAAACAATCGCCACGATGCAGTCACGTAGTGGAAGTCACACGTTCAAGTGTCCTGGAGTCGCTTCTTGGTTCATGATAACGGAGAATTCGGGAAGCGCGAGGTACTTCCGTTTCAAGTAAACGGACGCCGCAGATTGATCTCGATGTTTTCGCTTTCCGCGGTCATTTCAAACAAGCAACTCAGTGAAGTCATTGTTGTGACGTCTGGCAAAAAACGATAAGCCAAGGTCTTCTGATATATAAGCGAGTTTTGCAGTCTCATGTGGATGTAAACTGTCCGGAATGCACGCTTGTCATTTGGCAAAACCTGTATTGTGGTGCCCCTCTACTGATCTACCTTATATTTCAACCTTCCTTTTAAGGTCATCGTTGTCGTCGGTGGCACGGATGCAGGGAACGAGGTAGAGTGTTTTGAGATGGAAACAAAAATTTGGACTACGAGTTTGTCAGACCAGAACGAAAACCACTCCGATACTTCCGCGTTCCCAGCTATTCCATATTTTCCGTGCAAGAAATCGGCATGTGTTGCTGTTGTCCTTGAAAAATGTCTTTAGTTTTTGGAGGAGAGACCATGGAACCAACACGGTCAGTAGAAGTCTATGACCAGATTCATCAACGCTGGATATCCGGTCCAGAAATTCAATATGCGCGTTGCCACTTGGGCGCTTCGGTGCTAGCTAACAAAGTCTACGCAATAGGAGGACGCGATGAAGGTGAGGAAAATTCTGCATTCACCTTTGCATGGAGGATGGCAGTTTGGTCATTACAATCTTATACGAAGTTGAAATTTTTATTGATCTTTCGTTTATCCCGAGTTTACTGCACCCTAACAGATATTCGGCGAATGAGTCGTAAATTCGTTGCAATTTGGAAACTTTGTTACAAAAGCATTGCTTTTTTATGAACTCGTTAATTGGCGCAGACGACCGAGTTGCCCGACTGCTAGTTTGTTGTAGGATAATGCTCAGGAAACAGCTTTAGTAACCTTCATGAAGCGGTGCAGCAAATTTGTATTTCTTCCTGCATCCACCTGTGGTCCACTCAGCATAACTGTCTGCAGCAACCCATATCAACCTCCTGAGTAAACATAGTTGTGCACTCTTCTGAAGCTGATTGGTTTCTTTATACAGCGTTCCGTTTTTTATTAATTAGCACCACTTTGTACCCGTCATTTGAGCATATTTTATGATATCTTGAGTTGAGCAGAGCACTGCTATCAAAACCAACAATAGACATAATACAATACTCATCAGTTTGCTGATAAGACTTCTGCTGCCCATAAACGGTTTCGTACTTTTAGGCGTCATCCGGTTAGGGCGGTCCCCGTGTTTCCATCAACCTGATTTGATACTTGGACCGAAAATGCATTGGATAAGTGAAATTCACTCATTTGCAAACGAATTTGGTTTTGCAAGAGACTAACCTAGAACACAGCTGAATCTATTGTTTATGATGTGTCTAAGCACAAGGCATCGACAATAAACATACTTTAATTTTGATTCATGGTAGATATTTTGTTGGAAATTGTTTTATTACCTTCCATTTTTGTGCCCCAAAAGCGTCACTTTAACATCACTGCGTTCAGTGGATTTGTATTTCGGCTGTAGGGCGTCTTCCACATAAGGTCGATTCGCGGGATTTATGTATTTCTGTTAGTCTGCAAATGTGATTTCTTCCCAGAGTGAGATTAATGCGTGTGTCAGTGCACGTTTTTGATTGATAAATCGCTTGCTTGCAGGTAGCCGGTTCGCTTCCTGTGAAGTACTCGATCATTCACCTACTAAGTGGTGTCTTATTGCGCCGATGTCATGTGCTCGTTCAGCCCCTGGAGTTGCTGTATTGCAGAACCAAATTTCTGTAGTTGGGGGCGTCAACGAGAGCGGAGAGGTTTTGTCTACTGTTGAGTGTTTCAATGCAGATACAAACGCATGGACGACGGTTGCTCAAATGCCTTCACTGTAAGTACAAAAGTGTAGTGCTCGTTTTAGGCAAATGTTGGGTCCCCTTGCACGTGCCTTTTACAGGAAGTGTTCGTTGGGTGCATGTGGACTCGAAAATCGTTTATATGTCGTGGGTGGCTTGGATTCAAGTGGAAACGCGTGTAACCACACCGAAGTCTATTCTCTGGGGACCAGTTCTTGGCACAAAGTCGCAAGCATGAATATGAGGCGAGCGGACCTGGGTAAGTTGTTATCAGGTGTGAGTGCCAGTAAAGCCATTCCTACCGTCTCCCAGAAATCCGTATATAGAAACGGTCATTATTACGTACTGTTCCGCAATAAATCAATGACGGTAACTTTGGCCTGACACCTGTAAGACAACTAAAATATCCCTCATGTGTGTACGGCTGGAGTTGCTTACGCCAAATCAGCTGGCCCATCTTTTGATGGTAAGTTATTTCAATCCGATCGTTCACTATTAATTCCTTCGGAATTTTACTGTAACCCGCCTCCATACATCAATTATTTCGTATTGGCGGTTTCCGGTCCACCTCTTGAATATCGAAAATTCGAATTCCTCTACAGGGTCGGAAATCAAAGGAGTCATCTAGTCTGGAGTTCTGAACGATTGCATCTCTTTGTGAATGCCCGTTGATGGCGACCACATGCTGCACTCGAATGCTAGCGTCATTGTCCAGTTCCTCCTACATCGACTGTTGCGCAGAGGGCTATATGACGTTGCGGTGTGAGATAGGCATTTCCCGAAGAGCGAAGTGGTTGCCTTGATTACTTCCGGCCCACTAATATTGACCGTGTTCAACTCACACACTGAACTTTTGCATCTGGCATCATAATGAAACACTTTTCAAGCATTTATCACGCAACAGTTACTGATAGCCTCTGTAAAGACGGAAAATATCCAAGGAGATTACTGGGATTAAAGTGCAAACCAACTTTGGAACGCCATAATTAAGCTACAAAAGCCCGCACTCAAGTGGATAGTTTAGATCAGGTTGGAAAGATACATCATTAAATTTGATTCTTTCTGTTAAGGGGAGCTAGTTTATCTCTCCTTAGCTGGTATGTATTGTATTGACTGGGTTTTCTAAATGTTTTCTGTAAACCGGACAATTGAAATCAGCTAAAAATGCCTATGTAAGCGGCTGTCGTGTTGCCTTCCACTAGCTTACTCAACGGTATTGAACACCACCGATTAGCACGTGACATACGTCAGTTGCTTTCATTTCGTCCAGAGGTGTTGTTGCATACAACGGATGCGTTGATCTGCGACCACAAATACATAGGACTTTCAACAGTTTTACTGATGACATCGCCATTCTACTTGTACATATTTACTGAGGCGCTAGAAATTACGTTTAAACGCTGCTTACCAATGTCGATCAGAGACGGATAACAGCGAAAAACTTTTGATTTCACAGCTACTGCATCCATGAAAACGGTGCCAGATGGATTGGTTTTTTACTACAGTTTGTCTGTCCTAAGTGGGGTATGGCGTACGGAGCCATTCGGGCTCATTCTTTTAAAAGACGTCTAAATGCTCTCGCTCCCAGTTAAATTCACCTTATCACAGCTATGGCTATTTCCAGAGTACTGAGCTTTGCACACCAGTCAACCATGCACTCCTCAAGATGGGCTGAGAATGAACCGCGTCCGAAAATAATCATATATAGTTCTAGCAACTAGCCGGTGATCACACCGCTGCAAAGGCCGTTTGTGTGAATGTCATAGTCATTTGCATCCCACTGGTCTTTTATGAGCTATTGTAAATGCTTTCAAACTTTTGGAGCGGGCCCTGTGACAAACATTCTTTGTTACAGTCGTTGGCGTTATCAACCCCACTGCTGAATGTATTTTTGAAACAAGCCACTCAACGTCGTGCATAGCGTGCAGAACTGTGTTTAGCCTGCACTTGGCAAGTCGGCTGCTGCAAAATCTTTCTGCTATCTTAGGTCGTTTATTCGGATGAAATTTTAATGTAACCGCAAACACGGTGACCTTTTACTTGGATCTGTTTTTACCAACTACCGTGCGATAGGACGGTTCTTGACTAACGAATGCTTTGTCTGCAATGAGCATGTTACGCAATTAATTAACTTATCCTGAAATGAACTAATTCAGGAGTATGAAGTTACCGAAAATAATGTCAAAATTAAAAACCATTTTTACCGTTTTATTCGCGCTGACATTTTATTTGCTACAAATGCCTTCAGTCGCTGAGGTTGCTTGATGACCTCTGGGATTTAAAAATTTTGCCCGCCTGCTCATGATGATCCAATCACACAAACGGATAACTGTCCTTGCAGGTTAGTTACTTGTGTTACATCTACATTACTAGTAGGCGGGAAAAAGCTTCCTTGTTGCAGGTTTTGCTGATGCAGTATGCGCTTTTGACTAAATTAACGCACGCCATAAAACAACAATTCTGAATAAAAGCTGGATAAGCTCTGCGACAAGCTTGGCACCACTCTACCTTAAAATGTCCACGATCAAATAATAAATGGCTATCTTATGCCGTCAAACTTCTCAACAGGCGGACACGAGAATCCGAAGTGCGGTAACATAAAGACTGGCGTTGGATTTAATGTCTCCTATACCCTTGTTATCAGTTTTGTACGCTGAAGAGAGTGCGTAAACAAAGTGCTCACCAAAACGGATATCCATTACTGCGCTCGCATTGGGCACTCCTACCTATTTTATGTAAACAACGCCACGCTTCTTCTACCGGACAGCTGAATGGCACGCCTTTTCCGGCCAATTACTAATCTCATCAATTAGACATTCCCGCCACCAAAAGTAAATCAACAAAAGCCTCATATTCCGTAAGAAACAATGGAATCAATGATTGGGAGTGATCAAGCATTGTGCTTGGGCTTAAGTTGGTGGTTATTTGGACCTTAATACACAGCCGAACCACGCTTAAAGTTTGAGGGTAATATGAACACTGAAATTTTTATTAGAAGAGAGATGGCTTGACTAAATGGTCTTTGGAACTGTTGCCAGATTGCATGTAATCGTAAAATGATTGCGATATAACAAGTACTCAGCAGAAATATTTAAAGAAAAGCGCTTAAGCTATCCTAAGGGCCACACTGGACCTCCTTTAAGGTATACTTCGAACCACTGAGGGCCAGATCTTGTCCTCGTGCAGCTTAAATGTGCGGTAGTGCGTGGATGGTATAACTGTTTGAATAATTCTTTGGCCATGTTGCCCTCTATAACATTCCCAAATAAAATGCCCCAATGCGAAAGCATTTCGTTTCACCGGTGATTCTGGGCATGTTTGAGAATCGTTTCACCGAGTGGTTAAGAAAATGACAAGTCGTTTATTTGATTTCGGCACAGTCAGTGGACGGAATGGCCCGTAACCTGGCACATTACGGGCAAGATCGATTAGTGGTGAGAGCGCCAATTTACTGACCGGAAAGTCCGTGTTTTGGATCCGACCTCTGCATCTCGACTTCTCCTGTCTAGGATTGTACAAGCTGCCAGTATCCGAGCCCTCGTACTTCCTTCGGGTGGCATGGCAGCTAAGCACCAAAAGGGTGTCACAGCTGAACAAATATCATTATTGTTATTGATATTATTAGATTAAGGACAGCAACGGCTGCGCTAGCTAGAAAAAGTAAGCGACATAGCGAGATACCGGCACAACAACTTCAATTTGCTTGCCACGGTTTCTACTACGCTCGCAAAGCAATAAGCACAAGGCTCTTGATTGGAATAATAATCGTGGCTAGAGAACAAAGTCCGAGTTCTTTGAACACTCTTCTGGGACAGTGAAGAATACGAAAACTGAAGAAAAACAGCGTGTGGTAGCCCAACCATTAGTGAGAGAAGATCAGCACCGATCATTAAATGCAAATCAAAGTTGACTTTGCCTAAAATTTGTGGTTTTTGAAGTTGAGAATTTTATAAGCATTTGGTCTAGTACTACTGCGCTTTCAGCAATACGTTGATTATGTCTGTTTATTTAAGTGAGCGGAAGTCGAAGT
The DNA here is from genome assembly GCA_004794785.1 of Opisthorchis felineus. NCBI lineage: Eukaryota > Metazoa > Platyhelminthes > Trematoda > Opisthorchiida > Opisthorchiidae > Opisthorchis > Opisthorchis felineus. The sequence goes on from SJOL01007034.1 coordinate 838,178, forward strand.
TCAACAAACACCGTTGAATGTTATGTAATAACCGGTTTACCAGTGAAGCATAATTTTCTAAACGTTACAAAGTAGAACTTTTTACGGCGTTAACAAAATCGGATAAAACTTACATAATTTTCAGTGCAAAGTTTACCTAGGTATATATTAAAATAACGTTTTGATCGTTTCTATTCGTCTGATGCAAAAAATAGAATAACTGAATCACGGATATTCAGCACAACACAGCTTGTTTCGGCGCTTATTTTCATCAGGTATAATAATGTCTTGAGTTAAATTGTTATTTTGTCCACTATAGAAGACACTGTGCATCTCAGTGGATGGTCCCTATTCTAGGGTATGCACAGCAGGTCGGGAGATAACGCAGCATTATCTAAAATCTTAAGTAAATTTCAACTACTCTGGTGAGGACTCTCCCCCAGTAGAGAGCATAACGTCATTTGGCTCGATTTTTCCAGAAGAAACGGCAAAATTACCAAAAACTGCAGCCAGCAACGATCATTTTTCATCATCACCTTGTGCGTTGTCGCCCACCTTGATTGCATGTCGAAACTGCTAGGCAAGTACGCATGCGTGTCGCATGAGTACCTAACCGGCGTTTTGACTGACGTGCCTGCTTCTGAAAATAATAGGGCTTACTTTGACGAAGTGCATGTTTTTAAGTGATTCATGCACCGGTACAAACCTTCGTGTGTCGTTTACCGTAAACCTGTTTAACTCAGCGATGACTATGAAAGAAAAAATGTGCAACCAATTTAAGATCCGGAATTTCTTCGGCAAAAGCGGCGATATAGAGGAAAACATGCTCTATTTGCCTCATCGTCCAAAATGAGGGATCGGCGTCGACAGTGGTATGGCAAGGTTAAAATTCAGTATGCAGCACCATTGGACTTGGGCAAAATTCAAGCAAACGAGGGGTATATACAAAGCTATCGTAAAAGCTGGCTTAGTGCAGTTTAACTTGATCCGTGTGATTCAAGTGCCTCAAGCTTCTCCGAAAGTGTACCCCTGGATGTCACTGCGGCGACGATTAAGTGTTTAGGCTGAAACCTGGTTCTGAATCTGCTCCGGTAGCGCAGCAGTTTATATTTGCAAAGGACTTATGTAAGAAAACTCTCCCGTCATTTCACTCTAATACAGTAACGTATCAGGCATTGTGTCTGGCATCTGTTTAGGTTTTATTGGCAATAATTTCTGGAGTAAAACATTTCAGACGGTATAATCAAAGCAAGTAGCGTTTCTTGCAATTACTCCGTCTTTTATGCGTTAGGCTTCCTGATATGTTTGAACCTTGCGAAATATACTGCTTGCCAGTATATCTTGCAGTGTCATGGCAGCAGGCAAGTCCTGAGAATGCCTGGGACAAATTCCCTCATTTAGGAATCAAGGGGAGGCGTCGCCGTCTAATAATTTGAGCGCACGTTTTAAAACATGCTTCACTTATTTAGATATCGGCTTACCGGTCTCAACCTGCTGCAAGTTTTGCAGAATAGTCTGACTGCACACTCTGCTGGATTTCCATGGGTCGGTCGAAGTAGAAAGCGTCTTTGGCTGATCGTTTGATACCAGGAGGAATGGGGTTGCACGACGGAGTGGAAACCGAAAAACAGGGTTTTAGTGTTTCATGTGCATTCAACTGGTGCTCTTGTCTTCAGGTCTTCCTCACACGGCGGATAAGGTTGATTATCACACCTGCAGACGTATTATGGTAGACGGTCATGCGGACACCGACGATCGGCAGAACGCAGACACCCCGGAGGAAGCCGTCCCTTGCTGTAGACCACGGCCTTCAAAATTGAAAGCTGGGCATCCACACCAATGATCCAATGATGGCGTCACATTAGCTGTGCTCGCACAAGTATGTGCTTCTTGCGGCCGTGGTCTGATGTGATGTGCATGTTCATGCAAAGTACGTGCGTGAAACTAGCGTAGAATTACGTCGTTTTCGAACTGGCTGCCTGCATCTGTGGTGTCATTTTATCCTTCAGTTGCGTCTGCATGCAGTAGCCTCCAACCGTCATATCTTTGAGCAAGCGTAACATCTTAAACAAGAACGCAAAAGGCTCGTTTTTCACGAGGGCTCAAATAATGAATAACACTTCCATGCAATTCGTCACGGAGAACGTGTGCAGCTCGCAACCTCATAGTGCATCAGGTGATGCAAAGGAATTTACTCACTAGGATCCGCGCCATGCGTGACATAAACATTTTCAACTACTAGGAACCCTGTAATCATTGCTATTTGTTGTCTGTAGGCAGAAAATATGTGGCCAAAGGACCACATTCCAGGCATTTTGCAGGAACATAGGACATGTCATCTACCTGAATAACAAAAAAGCAAACATCGACCTACGTAACAATGATGGTCAGCAATGGACGCGGTAGTTGTAGATATTTTGTTTGGTCAGCTTCTTCCCAAGTTTTCGGATGGGGGGATTCCCTACTTCATTAGAGCACAGCTCTTCTATAATCCAACATGTGTCGATTGACATGTTCTTCAAAAGTTTGTAAATTAACCTATTATTAATATTGTGAAGTTGCAAAAGAGAGCTGCTCTTTGAATGGTTCCACTGCCAGTGGTAGGGTGCCAACATCCATGTGACGATAGAACCTCACCGTGAACCCGGTTGCCTGACAAGCAACCCCCTGAACTTACCAGCTTCCACGAATTTCTCGACCTAGGTTTCGTCTGCCAGGACGCCAGCTTAAATAATAGAAGCCTTTTTCGCAAGTAAGGCGTGAACCATCGTTCCTTTTCGAGGCTACGCGAACAAACTCGACGTTAATTTTGTTCACGTATTACATCAGAAATACTTGAAGCGCAATAAAGGAAAAAATGTGGAACCCAAAATTTTCAAATGCCATTGCAGAGAAATTACGTTTTTATGACAGCCAGTAAACATTCGAGTTTCGCACCCAAAATAGAGTACTTTTAGACAGATTTCAAAAAAACAACTTTTTGTGGAGATTTGAATTCTTCGAATAAATAATTTCACAAGCCAAAAGTTTATGTAGAAGTTTTCTCTGTTCAGACTATGGTTTTAGAGAAATTCAAGGTGCGCTTTCAAAGATTGGCTAGGTTAGCGGACTAGCATAATTGAAGTTGAGGATTAAAAAAAATAAAGAAATGGGGTTTAGATATACCACAGGACCAACACCACGGACGTAGTATGGGTGCTGCGTGACGCAGCTTCCGGACAAATTTAAACCATAATTAGTTGCTCACTTAATGAAGGTAGATTTACAAGTGCAGACAGCGGAATTTGCGCACAAGAAGACTGACCACCATAATTCCATAAATCCGCAGTACTAGGCAGTTGTAATGCGCTAAGAAGTTTAAGGCCCCAAGCGGATCCTTGTATTTGACAGTGACGCCAGGCGGTTCCTAAGTATACTGATGACATATTACCAAGATAAGCATCCACACTGATAGTGCCTCTAAGTTTGTGAATATCAAGACGACTTTCCTCTAAATCTGAGGAGCCTTGGGAGAGGAGCGAATATTAGCCAAGCTTAAAAAAGTTCTGTCAGGTTGTCTGGGAAATATGCTCCTTCATATTTCCCATAGAGCTGGCCGGAAGGAAAGACGCGGCTACTGTTTTGATAGCGGATGCCTACAAGTGGAGGTTGCGGTCAGCTTCGCTGGTTTGGCGGTCGTCAGAATAGCTGTATCTCAAACAAGCACCGCAGTATCTTTCCTGCAGCTAACACTATATTCTTTTTTACCTTATATGTGATTTTAACGCTCTCAAGGCCTCCTGAATGGTACTCTACTGCAACAAGTCTAGTGGTCCACTTCCCAACTCCCAAAAGCGAGTTGAGAGCGCTTCTGTTTTGTGTGTACGCTGACTTCCAACTCGTCTTCAGTCAGCGTGGCCAAACCGGGTGTGCCGGATTCATGGCCCCGGCCCCCGAGGTCAAGAATGAGGAGTGAATCTTAACCACACTGATCAGTTTTGATGTAGTGGGGAAGGAGGATAATAGTTCTGCAATTTAAGAAGGCCCTCCGAGGATGCCGCTCCCATGTCTCCCTCCTGAAGTATAAGCATCGGGGCTAAATTTGTGGGTTGCCTGTCTGGTGGTTGAGGCTGTTGCAGCGATTTCTGTCGTCGATCTCAACATTTTTGCTTGGTTGGTTATTGTAGTTCTCTGTATGTCCCTGCGCGGCTGGGTCAGGTTCCCTGATTCACTGCTGCGGACGTGCATTAAACCAGTCCGTCCGCTAAAGTAACAAACGACACTTCCACACAACTTGGTTACCCCGCAATTGCTAGGTCCAACTCAACTGCAGTGGCATTGTCTTTGTTAATCAGTAGGTCTACCACGTTCGATTATAAGCCGTCATTGGGAGCAGCGGCAGGTTCAGTTAGTGTGCTTCTGAAAGCGTGAGAGTTTACGTCTGCCCTCAGGATTGTCAGTCGTTTGGGGTAGGGTATTTTCTCGCTGCAGTTTCCTCTTTAAAACAGGTGCTAGATAGTATGTGTGTCACTAGAGTGCAATCCACGTACATATTAATGTTGACATTCGGAAAGGCATTTTGAATACTTAAGGACCACTCCGGGATTCGTCCTATGCCGGCTGGAGAAGGAAGGTCAACGCCAGGCCCATAGGTTATTTCGTTCCAATTTCCTGGTGACCAGTATCTATGAGGAGCTTTTAGTTCAGCTTTCGTGAGACCGGACCAAGAAGCAATTGTGCTAGTTTGGCTGCGTGGTCGCTCAGCAAAATAAGCCCCAGATGATTATCCTGGACTCCCTAATACCCATGCACACTAGCGACTCCGTGAAGCTCTTGACTACAGCCGAAGTACCATTTTGACGGCCAACGGACCTGGCATCCTAGTGTCCTCTTTGTTATTTTTGACTGTTTTCATGTTGCCTGGGGAAAATATTTGATTCCGTGGGCCTGGAAAGCATTTATTGGGAACGCCAATATACCGTTTTCGCTGACGGGGAGGTGGAATGCTCTGGAATTTGTAAGGCCTCCATGTTTTATTACCTCCACGCGCTACGAACGTATTTGATCTTTTAATATACCCGAGCATTGCCTCAGTTCGTCTGGATTGGATCCCATAACAATTTGAGCAACTAAACAATGGGAGTGCTCAGAGCATCCTCAAGCAGCTTGTTCACCACTTGTTGAACTATTGGTGGTGCTTTCTCGTTTCCAATTTGCAGTGCAGTACGCTGGAACAGAGAGCGGGCGTAGCGATGGTAACAACTCGATATTCCTCCGAAGCTTCGACCTAAAGAAACTCCCTAGGCAAAACTTTTGACGCGGTTCATTTTCATGAACGAGTCCTCTGGAAAAAATGCCCTTCGGAAGTCCAAAGACAGGGACAAACAGAATATCTTGCTCATATTTATCGGGTGACGCCGATTCCTAACTCGCCTAAAGTAATATCGCTAGCAGAGTCAACTTTCCGGCGGAAATTTCGAGCATCATGTGACACAGTCCTGTCAAATAAAGAGGTAATTGCAGCAAGGTGATGCGGAATCAAGTCAATCGGTCTTGCAGCAGACACTGGAACACGATTGACTGCTCAGTTAAATTTTTCAGCCATTTAGAATTTGAGTGGTTGGTGGGCCGGCAAACGGCCCGGCTTCTGGTTAGTCGCGCACGAGTTAGGCTTATTGGCCTGTATGGTGCCTAACTGTGATGGATTAGGCGGTTTTGACGCGGGATTCCGCTTAACAAGGTCACATTTGCCAAGAATTCTGCTCAGTTCCCGCGTCAGAAACATAAGTTATCGTGCAGCCAACTCGGGACACGCAAGCCGCCGGTACAATGGTTTTCTTCGGTAGATAGGTGGGACGAAAGGTTTCACAACAAACTATCTTTTGCTTGGTGCCTTATGACACCCACATCATCATTCTCGGAACTAGATACCCTCATTCACTGGCTGCACGCTGCGCCTAGGACTACTCCGGAGCATATGGGCATCTAACAGACCATGCACTTGCTGTTTTCTCTGTTCTGCAGAATGCCGCATTTTCAACTTGGGGAACCTGAAGGACGTTGTCCGATCGTTTCGCCTGTTCTGCAACATGCAACACGTGGGATCTTACGGCAGGCCTGCCGTCAAGTCAGCTTTATGTAAGACAACCCCAGAAACGAGGCTTGCTCGTTCTAGAAGAACCCGTGATCCAACGTTAATACTAATCGTTCAGCTATAGCACCCCTTCGGTACCTAGCTGCCATTCCACCCGAAGGAAGCACGAGAGTTGGGATACTTCCAGGTCGCCCAAACATATACAGGAGAATTCGAGATGCAGAGGTCAGGTTCGAACCACGGACATTCCGATCAGTAAATTTGCGCTCTGAACACTGAGCCATCTGGCCCCTCCTCCTACGCGAGGTCTTCTATTTTTAGGAGATTCAGCATTACCTGAAACTATGCCCGCTCGGCACTGGAAGGAGCCAGGGATCTGAAGGTCTTATGGATTTTAAAACGAAGTTTCCACACATGGAGTCCGATGTCCTCTGGAACATTATATGAAGCATTTATCCAAGCACTCATGTCATACGGACAGCCGGCGCAATAGGCGGTAACAGAGGGAGAGGCCTACAGCCCAGAACAAGTTTAGTTCAGTTTATTAGCTCGAACTGGCTCAGTGGTTAATGTGCAAGCTTACTGACCGGAAGGTCCGTGGTTTGGACGCAACCCAAGCATCCCTACTGCTCCTGAATAGGCTTTGAAACCGTTCCAGTACCTCAGCTCTCGTGCCTCCTTCGGGTGACTTGGTTGCTGGACACCGACCGCGTTTTGCAGCTTAAAGATTATTATGGGGCGAGATTGCGCAGTGGTTAAAGCGCGAATTTACTGACCCAAAGGTCCGTGGTTCGAACCCTGACTCTGGATCTTGACTTCTCCTGTCTAGGCTCGGCCAACCTGGCAGTATTCTAGCCCTCGTGCTTCCTTCGAGTGGCATGGGAGCTAGGCACCGTAAAGGTGTTACAGCTGAACCTTTGCACCGATTATAATTAGTTTCATATACCAGTACGTGCATACAATATTCTCGTAGAGAGCACTGCCAACGTTTCTGAAGATCGACAGAGTCGAAAGCAGCTTTCATATCTAGAAAAAGCGACGTTTGACGTTTGAAACAGTGGGGATGTTCAAGAACTTGTTTTGAGGTGAAGATATGGTTGGCCAGTGTGCAACATGGCTTGATTCTCGTGAACTTCGCTCCCGATAGTCGGGCAACCTGCGCAAAATAATTCTAGCGAGCACCGTCGATTCCATAGTGGTTTCCACACCATTCTGGCGCCCCTCTTGAAGGGGGATCACGCTCGAAGCGCCCCATTCCACTGGTATTCTGTTTTCATCCCAACTCTTCCGTGGTAAGCTTGTCAGCCTGCTCATCAGGGCTTCACCACCTTTGAAAAGTGTGGTGCAGACCGTTCGGGCCGGGTGCCTGGTTGCGTTAGAGGAGTGATATTTCCAGCTAGATTCTTAGTGCGCTGGTGTCGACGTTCCCCTCGGGTTCGCTGGGTTCCTCGAAGTTGTGTTGGAGGAGGCCAGCTGAGATGTTTCTTTAAGTTTTCAGCCCGTCGCTCAGGACCACGATTTTGCTAGTGAATTGCCGTCCCATTTTTTTCGCAGATTGTTTTAGTGACATTTTTCTTCTGGCTTGAAACACAGCGCGTTTGTTAACGACATCGAAAGCCTTGTCTATCTCCTGAGGCTTCGCAGTCCATCAGCGTTCTCTGTCATTCTTCCGGTGTTTGGGAAGCCTGTGCGTGTCGTCATAGTCGCCAGTTGCTATTGTGACTTCTGGCAATAACCATAATAATAATAACATCAGCTGATATCTAATATTTATTTAATGCAGTGGGATGGCTAGATGGCGAGATGACTCATTGGTTAGAGCGCCAATTTACTGACCGGAAGGTCCGTGGTTCGAACCCGACCTCCGCCTCTCGACTCCCCCTGTCTAGGCTTGGGCAACCTGGCAGTATTCCAGCCCTCGTGCTTCCTTCTGGTGGCATGGCAGTTGGGCACCGAAAGGGTGCTATAGCTGAACGCTGGCTATATAGACAATTCCAAAATCTGAAAGCGTAGATTTAACTCGCTTCCATTCGACCTCCATCCAATCTTCGTCACCGTCGTTGTTTTTTGTTTCCACTAGCTTTCCCCTCAAATCGGCTGGATACTATCGTGCTACCGAAACTCGTCAAGGATGAACGGAGACGCCTTTTGAGGTATTAAATCCCCACAATGACTTTGATTTCTACAGACCGAGGGAGGCTGTCGCTCTAGAACTCCTGCTTTGTCGCTGCCCACTTTCTTGAGCACGGCAGGAATCCCATTTCCCGCCTCTGTTCTCCATAATGAATAAGCTCAGCAGTGACCACAACGTCCGCTATCCGCTCTTCATAGTAGTCTTGCCCTTTCAGCAGTGTGTACGTATCACAGCATCCTTCATGATCGACATAATTCGAGAGGACTTGGCTGCTTTTGAATCTACTCCAGTTGTTTACAATTCTGCGATGTGTCCTATGAGGACTGAATAAACGATTGCGTTTGAAGGTTGAAATACATTAGCTCAAACAAGAAGGATTCCCCTTGAACAGCATCGACATTAAATGGATCGATACCAATCAGCACGAAGTCACTTATCACACGTTTGTTTGCTCCGCAGCACTTGGAATTCGACAGGGCGCTGCGAAAGGTCATGTGATGTTACCATCGTATCGTTAAGCTACAAAACCCTTCCGGTGCCTAGCTGCCATGCCACCCAAAGGGAGCACGAGGGCTGAGATACTGTCAGGTTGCCCAAGCCCAGGCAGGGAAAGTCGAGATGCAGTGGCTGGGTTCGAAGCACAGACCTTCCGGTCGGTAAATTCGGGCTCTAATCACTTGAGCCATCTCGCCCCTGATGTCACCGCTAGTGATGAACCAGCAAAGTGAGCTGGTCTTAACCTTGGTGGTCTTTCAAAGCAGCAATTTTTCTGCTCAACTATCCGCTTGAACCTGACCCGCTCACATAGAGTTAGGCACCAGTGGGTATTTCCGTTGTACTACTGTCAATCATGATGATGACCCCATCACATCCACCTTACGGGTTTATTGAGTTTATGTCAACGGTTCCAAAGAGATTGCTGGAAGAGCTTTAATTCTATAAGCTCTTATTTGAACTTCCTTCAGTACCGTGCTGCCTAACATAAAAATGAGTTCCAATCACACGGAGACTACTTCTTTTTCAACTAGAGGGGTTCTCTATACGATGTGCATCGCCGTAGGTATTGTGGGGCGGACTTCATTACTGATTGTAATAACGACAGTGTGAGTGGACTTGCATGGTTTATGCATACAATCTGTTCACTGATAACATTGCGGAAACGACTTTTCCAATGTTATTCACGGTGCTGTATATCTGAAAACAGAGACACAGTGCTGACGATATCACTATGGTAAACCACAGAACGCATAGAAGCCGCTGTAAAGCTTTCACCGTCGTAATGTAGATTACTCACGTTGGACTGGTCAAGATCCCCAGTCGCGCTATCGATCCGAGATAAGGTTGCTGATAACTTCACCTCTCTCGGACGTCGGGTCTTTGCCAAAATTCGTACTGGAACCGTAAGCGCTAAAATTGGGTTTAGAAACCAGCACTTGTGGAGGCTTCAAGAAATCAGCGTCTCCCAAAAAGATGCATCTACAACGCGTCCGTCCGGATGGAACACCGATTCTCGACGTTTGACCACTGTTGCTTACGATTTATCTCGCGCGCTGCCATGTCGCAGACACAATGACTAGTTTTTCGCGCGCACAGCACCACTGACTTGAAAAGCCGGATTCTCCTGCAGCATCATCATCAAAAGCATGACACCAGTGTTCAACACTGATGCCTCGTTGCCGTACAACCATGATTTATTCGAAAGCCTTACTATGAAGAAAAGAATAAAGGTGGACGGGGAAGGGACTTAGTGCTAGCTTACCATAATCATTCCGACACTCATTCCAGACACTCATTCAGGCAATCTGGATAGAAACTGAAAACAAGCTCGCCACTGACATCGGTTTGTAGCCATATCTTGCAGCGTTTCCAACCAGGCACAGTGAGCATCACGCGGTCCCCATCCTGGGAGGCCAGTAGCACCGACAGCACCTTCATACCCGTCTGCCAGGTCAAGGGTTGGCCACCTCTCTGCTTCCGCCACTCTGAATTGGGCATGGAAAACAGCACTCTCTTCGGCAAACGATGATTAGGCATACGCAACACGTGTACCAACCAACGCAGCTTTTGGTGCTGGACACATTCTTTAATGGAAGTACCCGTTGCACAACCGAAAACTCGCTTTCTAATTGTCTCGTTACGTATACGCCGACACCAACCCACACGAGCTATGGTTCTGAGACAACAATTGTTAAACACCTGAAGACGCCTCAGTTCCGCTGCTCGAAGAGGCCAGGTCTCACAGCCATACAACAAAACAGCCCGCACTGTAGCTTGATACACACGTCCCTTGAGTTTCAGGGATACACCACTTTGACGCCATAGGTGCCTCAAATTAGCAAACGCGACCCGAGCCTTGTAGATTCTTGCATTGACATCGTCTGTCACACTAATACAACCTCCCAGATACTTAAAACGCTCCACAACATCCAGTGCCTCTCCCTGGATTGTAAGTGGCGTGTTCAGTGACTGTATCCCCAGAAGCATGACCTTACACGTTGTGGGTGCAAAGTGCATATCAAAGGACGGGATGACTTTGGTCAGTTCATCCAAAAAAGGCCTGCACCCTCTCCACCTCTTCAAAGATGAGAACGATGTCGTCTGCATATTCCAGATCGACAAGGTTTTCGTCACAGGCTATTTGAACACCGGGGTTTTGGAGACCTTCCAGCATTCGTCTCCTGATTTCATCGATCACGAAGTTAAATAGGAATGGAGCGAGTGGGCATCTCTGAAGGATGCCACTTTGTGTACGGAAGCTTTTGGAAAGCTCGCCATATACCCTAACACGTCAGGAATTCTGAGAATACAAAGACCTTATTATGTTCACGAACTTCCGGAACATTTCCTGGCGGGCAAGCGTATCAAGAAGAACAGACCGGTCAACCGAGTCGAATGCATCTTTAAAATTCAGGAACACCAAAACTGTGGGTCGTTTATATGTATGGCGTTTTTCTAGCGCCTGACAAAGTGTGTAGATTTGGTCAACGCAACTCCTTATGTTAGGTTTCGATCACGCAGCGAGCAAACGATAATATGCGCGGACTGTGACGATATTCTATCCCCGGCTATGTTGCCTGATCCCGACTCCTAGTACAGCCGAATAGTAAGAAGACGAAACCTTGCACACAACTTTATTGATCCGAACAACACGCGATTAACAGGCGCTAACGAAAAAATGACAATGCATATATATATATCCTTAGTTTGACCTTGAAAAATGCCGGAAGTTCGTTAGCACACAAAGATACAGAGTTTTTGGGGATATTGATATCCCCAACACCTCCCCTTGTAAAAAGTCGGTAACAAGCTCGACGTAGGTCGACCGGGATACGTTCCGGCTGGCGGCGGCGTCGGTCTGTCCACCGCCTGGGAAGAAGTGCTGGATCAAGCACTGAGCTGCCAGTCACACTCTATTCTTTCGAAACTGCATCAGCTTTCAGCTCAAAAGCATCGAGAAATATTTCCAACGGTACGGTGGCGGAAAATACCGGAGTTTCCGGTGTGCTGCTAAAGCGGAGTTGTTTTTTATGTCTGGTCCAGGTGTCTTGACCAACCGACACGTCGTACATCACACTAGCGCATTTGCGCAGGATACGACCTGTAATCCACGCATCCTGTCCCGGGCGATAATCACGGACAAGTACGGGCGTCCCCACCTTGAATGGAGCTCCAGCTGCCACCGGTATGGACCTTGACTCAGTAGACTGTGTGGGCAACAT
>SJOL01007044.1:23215-37606 GCA_004794785.1 Opisthorchis felineus
GCAACGACATGCTGAGTCCAAGCGCTCTGTTGAACGACTTTGGTCAACGCCGCTTGAAAAGGTCTACTTGATCCGACGCGCTAGAGCTCCATCCAGGAGGTTTTTGGAGCGTTGAAATCACTTACCAGCAAGAGATGAGTGAAGTGGTAGCTGGAGGAGAGTTGCTCAAGGGTTTGTATGAGGAGTTGGTCATCTTCCGGAGGACTCGAGGGGCAACGGTATACCACACCGACAAGGAGAGTATCAGACCCGCGCAGCGGGACTTGAATCCACAGTTCATCACAAAAAGATGCAGGAGTGGTATCAGAGAGGACAATCGGGATGGGCAGGGCCGCATGCTGGTACAAAGCTACCCCACCAGCCCTCTTGCGTTTTGAGTCAGCTCGAAAAATGGAGTAGCAGTCTATCGAGATCTCCGCGTCAGACACATCTGGTGTGAGCCAGGTCTCAGTGAGTGCGATTGTGGACGGCTGTTCAAGGTCAACTGACTGCTTAATATCGCAAAGTTCGTTGAAAAGGCTGAGGCAGTTAGTGGACAAGCATTTCAACACTGTCTCTAGGCTTTGATGATATTGTTATAGGCGTGTCCACTGGATTACTTAAGTGCATATTCGGCCACCCTGTTAGTTTTGTTACAGGTTGAGTTGGGTGATTTTTGGGGTTTTTGGTACTTCAGTCATTTTTGATAGATGACACCTGCAACGCAGATGTGATCTAATACTCTTTCTTCTTATTTGCACCTCTAATGCGTCTGATATGGCCCTGGATTTGGTGCACTAAACTTTCTTTTTTGGTCATATCATTTGCAGCCCTTATATTGTTACTAGTAAATATTAGCTCTTCTGCGTCCGAAAGCGTACCAGTCATCTAAAGGTTTGCGAAGGTAGTCGCGAAGGTGGCCACTCATGGCCAGCAACGGTTTTCATCTTTATTTCAGGTCAGCGTGCTTAATCTTTGAACTTGTCGTACCTGGTGCCCATTGTCCCCTTTTTTTCGGTTCCCACAACTGTTGTAACTTTTCACGTAATAAGCATTTTCGTTGTGTTGTTACCTGCCGCGTTCAGGTTGTAAAGACCCAATCATGCCTCAGTCGGCACGTTCCCTACAAGTTGGGAAATAAACCTATTGTTGCTGTTATTACATCGGATAATGCACGCTGCTTGGGACGCTGCCCCTTTTCCACGCAATCCCCTGTACCCACAACCCACTCAGTCATGCTTTTATTCTGACTGTAGCATTAATAATTATAATAATAATGTTTACTCCCAACTGGTGGATGGCATACCGTCAGGAATGATCAAAATGTTACAGTCAGAATAAAAGTATGACTGAGGGGGTTGTGAGTACAAGGGATTGCGTGGAAAAGGGGCAGCTTCACAAGCAGTGGGCAGTATCCGGGGTAATAATATTAACAATAGGTTTATTTCCCAACTTGTAGGGGCGTGCTGACCGAGGCATGATCGGGCCATTACAACCTGAGCGCGGCAGGTACCAACACAACGGGCATGCTTATTACGTGAAAAGTCACCACAGTTGCGGGAACCAAAAAAAACAGAGGACAGTGGGCATGAAGTACGACAAGTTCAAAGATGAAGCCTGCTGACCTGAACTAAAACTGAAAACCGTTGCTGGCCATGAGTGACATCGGGCGGTTGAATAAATGGCTGGGGTCACAAAATGCAAAATGGAGATAGAGGTTGAAGGAATCGACCTGGGGACAACTGGCAAGTTTTGTCTCATAAATATGCTTTATATTGAAACTAAATAGACTCACTGGTGTCACTGTTGTAGGGAAGTCAGGTGTAAAGGATAGTTTTGATGGGGAGATAGTGCATACACATAGGGCCAAGCGAACACCGTAAATGAAATTTAACTTGCGGAATAGACAAACCGAAATTGCGGCAGGACACTAGGTTGGTTAAATCCGGACGATATGTTCAGCGGTCTAGAACGAAGCGGTTAGGGCCAGGTGAAAAATTTGTTTGTGGTTGCGATTACAGGCTAGAGTGGGCGAGGGGCTGCGGTCGAGATTCCGCTGTCAACAAGGAAAATGGCCATACGCCCGGTACCCATGCCATCTGTGAACAGGAGGGCATGCAGCTCGTACATACGTACCATAGATCAGTTGTTTAAAATCAATTGCACGAAACGGCTAGTAGTATATGTTCCATCGACATTCACGATGTCCGGAAAACATCAGAATAAATAGATATTTGCTACCTGTAGAAGTAATGCTTCACCAGTACCGAAGGCACTCATCCGCCATATTGAAATCAGCCCGTCAGACAATTACGCAGTGCGCGTTCACTTCCGGTGTCAGTTGTATATGCACTGAGTGATATGGAGGTTCTAGAGCATGCAGGCTATAAAATCATATCATCCTCATTGCTGAGCAAGACCCCAGACGAGAACAGTTGCTCCTCGCCACCTTACAGACATGTGATTTTATTTCATTGAAGCTCTGTAACAAGAAGGAACGAGGGAGTAATGAGGAGATAGAACCACATTACCACAAGCATCTCAGGTGTTTGAGTATCAAAGATCCACCTGGGCAACCTGGAAATGAAACTGACAATGTGACTGCCACTGACGGCGATCGGTGTCTCTAATCTGGTCTCAGTTTGCGCCCGGGCGCGGAAAAGTCCGAACTCAGTACATGAATTTCTGAGCCCATTCCGCACTTAGCGAAAAGCCTCCGGGTCACGACTTTAGTCTATTGTAGGTATTTATTGCTTCCCCTAGTACGATTCTTAAACTACATAAACACAATGCTCCTCTGCCGTGATGACTCAAATACCCCCACGCGCTTCCCCAGCATATTAACTCCCTGGTCAGAAATAAGCGTCCTGAAGTACAAACATTCATACCAAAGAGCCATATAAATATAACAGAATGTCTTTTATTTGGTCATTGCTTGTAGCCCTCTGAAATAGCTTTCGAATCTTCTGTCTTTCGTTTTCCAGCCAACGGCGAACGATTCCCTTTAACTGTGGCGGGAATTTCTCCGTTGACTCGTCTGTAGTGAAAAAAAACTTAGCGCTGAAAGTTCATCCAACCAGTTGTTCAACTTAACCGAGTGTAAAATAACAACTAAATATTTAAAAATAAAACTTTGTGTCAGCCTGGTTGAACCAAAGGAGCCTTTTCCATTTATTCCCGACTGATTCATAATTACGGCGAGTCTCAGAGCCAACGTGCATGTATGTTCGTCACGTACTCTCGGACATCGCTGGCATCTTGCGCGAGCCACCCATCAACCTTTAAGAAATCAGTTATCGTGACTC
This sequence comes from Opisthorchis felineus, assembly GCA_004794785.1. NCBI lineage: Eukaryota > Metazoa > Platyhelminthes > Trematoda > Opisthorchiida > Opisthorchiidae > Opisthorchis > Opisthorchis felineus. The sequence continues at coordinate 26,500 of SJOL01007044.1, forward strand.
AAACCAACACATACCAATTGTGCATACAGGGGGCCATCTCTGAGGATTTCTTTGCTCTTGTTCAGTTCATTCCTGGACGACAAAGGTAGGAGGGGCTCATCCTTTAGTTTCACTCTGCTCACAGGCACCAAAGCATCTAGCTCATATGCAGCTCCTGAAGCAGTGAGTAATTACGCTCTCAATCCTCTTTAATATAGCTAAGATTAGCTCAGATAATAAGATCCCCTCGAGTATCGCCGCCTCCGAGGAGACCCAATTGTTACTTATGCCCCAGTTGAACAAGGTTTGGCCAACAGGTTTTTCACCGTTGACCCAACAACCACACGGTGGGGTCATGGTAAGGAGATTTTCAAGCTCAGAGCGCACACTTTCACTGGGCAAAATTTTTTCTCATTTCGTGTAGTAGCTGCGTGGAATAACCTTCCTCCGACAGTTGTCCACGCTCCTTCCAGAACCCATTTCAAAGCACTACTAGACACTTTCCTATGCGAGTCCTCGTGCTGGCAAATATACTGCCCGCACTGAGAAGTTAAAGAGCAGTGCTACACCCTTTTTTCGCTTTTGCCTTTCAGGTGAACGACAAACGCTTAACGACAAGACCACAACCGACCCGGGAAACTTGGGCAAAGGCCTCGATATTGTTTATCAATCCGTGAAACTTTGAATTTGTGAAGTCTTGTGAAGTTGCACTTGTGCTGGTATTGGGAGAGTTCGTTCTAGAAACTAAAGTACACAGTATGCGAAACAAACCTGAAATGCGGCGTAGAGCTACGTGGTCGCGGATCGCCCACGCTGGAAGCTTCGCATATGTGGAGCTTCTGATAGAATTTAGGTGGCCTTGGGAAACTTCAACGTACGTTCCACATATCATTGGGTCATCCCTCAGGACAGCTGGGGCCTCAATTATTGGGATAATATAAACCTCAGTGTCTCTAAGTTTGCTGGACCAACAGATAGTGAACAAAATGAGTGAATAGCCAGTAGATGCTGGAGGAACGTACAGTATTTTGAAAACTGGCGGGCTGATGACCATGGCTGCTAAAGAGGCGGCATTACCACTGCACCCATGCTCTGATTCATCAGTAAAATCTGATGGCGGCGGTTTTTTACTGCACTCATTGTAATACGGTAGATAAACCTACTGTCTACGCTTAAATACTCGGGTGTCTTGTTTGTCGTGCCGGGCAGCAGAGAAAGGGTGCCCTGAGTCAAGAGCTTGTTGCCGGGCGCACAATGCGTCCGCAAAAGTTTATAAATAAAACGTTTTAAAAATAAACAAGAACATACTGCAACGTCGGAACACATCGTATATACAGAATGTACAAATGTGTGTAACTCACTGACTATGTCGGATATCACCCGGCTTGCTGTTACCACAATGCATTCGACTAACGAAAGGTTGAAGGTGAAGGGGGAGATTATGCGGCAGAGTATGGGCCACAGCGGGGTAGTTGTTGTGGGCGAAAATTCCACTAATATTCATGCATCGACGAGGAGTTTTCATAAGTCCGCGTATCCTTTGAAAGGGATGGAAAAACATCTCTCAGTTCGCCCAACTCATCGACTGAACCGGATAAAGATAAGATTAGTTTTTGAGCCATCCGACAAACAACTGTGTGGATGGTTACAAAAGGACACTTGACGAGCATTATACGTGTAGGCAGAACATACAGACTCAGCCGTTAATTGACGTGGAGCGGGCTTTTCTCTTGGGGCAAATAGCCTTGTTATCTTGAGTAAGGAAAGGGTTTTCTAGGGACCGCAGAGGTGATTGGCCTTCTAGTCCCAAAGCAATAATAACGGGGATTGGCGAAACCGCCGGCTTTAACCGGCTTTGCAATGCACAGCCCAGTATATCCCCCGGGACAGTCAACTAGGGCATATCTGAAACCTGTCGCCTGGATAACCATGAATCACACACACAAAGTTTCGTTTCGAGGAATTGTGAACGCATTCATCTGCTGTTCAACGAAAACAGCCAGCTTCTACGACCGCCCGACGTACTTCCCCATATACGGTTTTCCTCGGCAAGCCTTCACGCGGAATGCAAACGAATTTTAGGAGCAATGATGGTTACTTGAAATGAACAACGCTCATTAACAATTTCTGCCCACGTGAACATTGCAGGCATCAAGTATAAGACTGCAAAACAAAACTCTCTCTCAGACTCGCGGGAGACAAACCGAACTCGGAGGTTCTCGGCAGTAACGGCATGGCATACTAAAACAAACTGGTCGACGGTCTACATGCCATAGGGACCCGGAAATGCACGGTGTTGTAGTTTTTTATTACTACTAGACAAATAAAGAAGCTTTGATGCCTCCCAAGTGTATAGGCTTAAAAGCCTACCATTAGTGCAGAACGTTCTGTACATGTTCTGCACAGATTCTGCATCCGAGCGCGGACGTGTGCTAACTGGGTTGAAGACTGCGAAGGATGGGGACAACGCAGCAGCCAATTTCTCAAGAAACATCTCTTAGGTTGAGCCAACTAATTGCCGAGTCGTGGCTGTAGATGTGCAATTGAAAAATTAAGATGCACACCAGAATTACGGACAAAGATCAGTTTGAACAAATTTTCAAAAAAAACTGTTGTAGTTTATGTACCTTTTGGTTTGGCCGTATATGCGGGTAAGTGATACGTTCCAACATATGGCTCTTCCCTTACCCCTACGGTTTTAGGGAAGCTTCGTGTGCCGGATCAGGATCGGCCCTCCACTGGTCGATCCATTCATCTCACTACTAAAGTAGGCATACATAGGTATATATACACTTAGTCATTCACCTTCATAGAAGGGCTGGCTGTCAAGGGCTTACTTGCTAACAATCGCCCAAGTCCAGACATAGGTCTGCTACTTAACATGCTGATGTGCACATCCTTTATATTGCCCTATGAGGTACTACTAATCCCATCTTATAGACCATCGCCACTGGTGAGGGACATCTGTTGCTCTATTCACCCGGTTTGATTTTACGAGCCCCCGGCATCCTACTTGTGTACACATCTGGTGAAAGTATTAATTAACCCAGGACGGTCATCCCCGTCCAGCGGTCGCTCTGGGTCCAAACAGGGGGCATAGGGTCTTATTTTGCGAGGCCCTGCTTTCCTGGTCGCTTACGTACCTACTGTAGCCATCGCACAGTAGACCAACCAATCAGGTCAAAGAATCAGCTTGGTCCGCTGCTGAGTGCTACCCCCCCTCACACCTGTCCCCAGCTTTGAGTTAATGGCATGTAGACAGTCAGAAGAGCTCAAGTCAGCGACTTCCTGCCTTTCCACCCTACCGAAATTGATGGAAACCAAGTCGTCAGTGGATACAAATGCCTTGAATGGAGTGGGACCGGACCACAGCCACTTGACTTCTAAACTGTCACGGAAGCGCCTTTCTGCAGAGCGCGCCTCAGCCAAATGTGGACATGATCCACTCAGGCACTTAATCCAGTCGTTTGCAAGGTCGAAAGTACCTCGCTCTCCGCTGCGACATTTATCTGATTTGATGTATGTGGAACACTATGAGAATGGCGGTGGTTATGCTTTACATTCGTACGCTGACGAACTCGCCCACCTAACTAAGGTTGAGCTCGAACTGTTCACTAAGAAGTACTTCAGAACACTGTTCACAGAGCGACGGAAGCGGGGAATACATGTCCCCTTTTCATATTATTGCATCGGCGTTGTCCATGGTGCTGCTAAGAGTATACCTGAATTGCTTTCGTATCTTTCCGTGATGTATCCAGAATTGAAAGTTAACACGAATCCATTAGAACGAAAGAATGCTTCAGAATCCACGTCCATATCAAAGTACGCTGAAGACGTTTTCAAGGCCTACACGCGAGGAATATTCCGCTTTGGCCCCCTACATGCTATAAGTATTGTAGGAACCAAAGGGGAGGAACGTGGCTGCTTCTCAAATGATCTTCTTCGCATGATTGAGTCTGATCCATTCCTCCGCTTAGTTACGCCGTGGGGAGCACTCTCCAGCCTCTCCGGAATGGATCCTCATGACAGCAACGACGGTCCGATAATCTGGGCCCGCCATGGCGAGCAGGCCGTTCCGGTGTGTGCCACACCGTCACTAAGCAAGATGAGGTGAGTTTAGTCTAACATTCTAGCGTGCTCTTCTTATTTCGCGACAGCGCTAGCACACTTTTTTCAGTAGTCCAATTGGTATCTCCAAGGGTAAGGTGAGTCTGCTTCACGCGTTTTATGTTGACTGTCCGCTGAACGGTGCACGAGTACCAGCTGATTGTCCAAACTCTAGGCTGTGTAGACTAGCTGCTGTCCTTCATCAGGATGGATAAAATTCCCTTAAGGTAACATACAGGCAGCATCTTCAATAGACTCGCAACACCCCAAAAGCGTGTCCCAACCAAGGGAGCAGTCCTCTACTATGTCACCCTAACAGCAGTAGGGTATACCAAAGAATGAAAGAAATTGTTTCTCAGGTTGTTATATCTCAGTTTGGATTACGTTTGGGTTATGAATGTCGAAATGAATCACAGACATCCACATTTATCTGGCGTTTGAATGCGGTGCGTGAGGGGAGCGTATGACGTTGGCGGGCAAGACATGGAGCTTTGACAGGCGCAGTTGGCAGAGCTTTGCTGTTGGTGACGACAAGTGACCCGAATGTGATTCGAAGTTCCATTATATTCGAGAGGTTTAGCGGGGCAGGACAGAAACATTGATCGTTTCTTAATGGGGGAATTTGAATTTTCAGGGTTAACCTGGAGCGAGAATTCGCAGCTCAGGTCTCGCTGTTGAATTTAATGCATAAAAGGAGCCGGAACAGTAGGGACGGGATGCGGATTATCGGAGGGAAGCGCTGGTTGAGTTTAGTGACGTGTTATTGGTGGGCGTAACCGAAGTGTTCGGTTGAGTTTTCTTCGTCGTACAGTTTTGTCTTAAGGTAATCCTGTGTCAGTAATGATGGTGCGATGAGCAACAACGAATTGCCTGCGCTAACACCGATGTTGCTGTGATTGCACTTGGAAGGTCACTGATATTGATCTTGACCGATCTAGTCCCCGGGAGATCCTGATGAGTCCCATAAAAGCAACCAGTCAGGTGCAAGAACTAACACTGTGTGCCCGTTATTGTGATGCGGCTATTTCTCCTACCCCTCTATATTGCTATTTGCTCAATAGCTTTAGAAAAACTCGAAATAGATACCAGATATTTCAGTGTGAGCCGCCTTGGATCACTCTTCATACTCAAAAAGTAGGTTTGTCAGGTTGGACCATTTGAGTCCATCCATGCCTTAATCCAGAGGTTGCGTTGACCAAATATTCACACTCCGTCATACCCCTCCACACTGACATCTTTCGGCATGCGCCTTGCACCTTCGGAGTCTAACGTCATGCTTTGTAGTGTGCAGTCTCTGAACATCCCCCTTACAATTCAAGGGAAGCAGTGGAGGTTGTGGAGAATTTTACGTGCCTCGATGGTTCTGTTAGCTCTGATAGAAGTATATTCGGTGAAGTCAGTGCAAGAACCTCAAAGGCGCGAATCACGCCTGCTAATTTGCGTCACTTGTGGCATCAAAAAGGCATGTCACTCGGTCTCAGGGGTGCGATGTACCAAGGTACTGTAAGGGCTGTATTGTTGCGATTACTAGTCTGTACGGACAAACGATGTGTCAGGCTTTCGACCACCGGTGCCTCAGAAGCGTTGCTGGTGTCGGATGGCGTCAATCAACTCGTAACGAGGTAATCAGAAAACGGGTATCTGGTTTTGCAGCAGGTAACTCAACCACAGAAGCCACCCACCGCCGGCCATGCGCTACGCACGCCGAACCATCGTCCACTGAGACGAATTTTGTTCTGCGTGCCTCCTTCATAATGGCGGAAACCGCAAGGCGGACAAGGTATGACTTGGCAGATGGATGTGGGGGAGTTTATGAAGCGTTATTGGTGCGGTCCGCCTTCCAGGTGAGTGTCCCCGTGACCTCCCTAAGCTTGGCTGGAGATAATGGAAGAAATGACGGCTAATGGATGTCAGTGGTGTCGTCGTGCTACCAGGTTCTTTCGAGATTTTCTGACTGGGCGCTTAAAAGTGTGGTCACCTCAGAATGCTTGAGGTAGGCTAGCACTAGGTCCCCTTTCTCGCCAGTTTTTTCTCTTCTGACTCTAAGGCCTTAAATAGAATTAGATGCAGTTTTTGGTTGTAAGGTATTGATGTATCATTGTCAACACTGATGTTGCCGTCTCTGACGGTGCTGCTGCCGCCTGTGATGATAAGTATGATATTTCACAGTAAGGCTTTCAAATCATCAGTGTTTGAACACATGTCATACTGCTGCTGCTGAGAATATATCGAACCTCGTGAGTGTCTCAGTAATAACTGTTTCTATGACCACGAATCCGACGTAGTTGTCGTCATTGACGGCCACACACCGGTGGTAAATACGAATGCCACTGTTGCTCATGTCAGACGTATGGAAGGAACAGGATGGACGGACTTGGTCACGAAGAAAATGGACCTCACCGTGGCGTGACGGTTTGTGTGCCTCCGTGACCCATTGAGCTGCACTGGGTGATGTCCGTGCGAAACTCGCAGTCTGATCAACACAGTCTCCTGGCCCTCCAGGTTGGGGGTTGGAACATGTGTGGCAACGTGTTCCGTAAAACTGGTAATGTACTTGCATTTCCAGCCCAACACCGCTGCCTTGCGGTCAGGCTTTTGGGCCAAAGGCTTTGGTCGAGGACCCTAATTGTCTTTCTGTCAAGGTCTGGACGCTCTGGTAGTATCCCAGCCCATATACAACCATGAACGGCACACAAATAAAACCATGCCCCATCGGCCATCGCGTGGTGTAACCAGCAGGGTTGCTTACTTGCTTCATACAGTGGGGCAGGTAAGCGAAAACGTGCTACTCCTGGCACCTCCATTCTTACACTTTCACTTATTCCCTCTTCTGCCCTACCCCACCCCAATTTAATACTCTCTCCGTAAAATCCAGCACTAGGACTAACCGCTTTGTTCACAGTGCATCACACGCAGATGCGGCTTCTGTATGTCCGTCTTCAGTAACAACCCTTACCACATCAGATTGTTTTCAAACCCCGAAACCTGTCTTCCATGTTCGCATGGCGAAGCAAGCTGGAGAACAAGCGGCTTATGCTCGTACGCATTGATGTTTTCTGTTTGTCAGAAACAAGGATACAGGATGAAAGCACGGTAATTGAACTGACTGCCCTTTCTCTCCCTTTCAGTTTGCAGCTGCGAAACTCCGGTGATGCGGAGGCCGCTGCAGCTGGATATGCCGGGGTTGCTATTGTATTGAGCGACTGAGCGGAAACGTTTCTACTTGACTGGATACCCCTTGACAGTCACCTCTGGGCGGTTCGTTTGGCAACGCCTGTGAAAGAACCTCGAGAAAGTGGGGTCCACCTCTGTCTGTTTATTGTCCGCTTACGCCCCAACGGACTGTAGCTCTGAATCTGCCAACGGATATTTCTACGATGCTCTAGTTGTCTTTTTTTACAGCGGACCAAGAGCCTGGACATTGTGGTTGCTGGTGACATGAGCGCTCAGCTAAGTAGACTAAGGGCTACTGAGGAACAACTTGATTGTGGTTTTGGGTTGGATACGAGACGCGCGGGGAACGGAGTGCGTCTGCTTCAGATGTGTACCCACCACAGACTGTTCCTTTGTATTCCTGAAGAGCGAAGACCGCTCGACAGGCAACAAACCAGCCCCGAATTGAAATAGACCGCATCGCCATCATTTAACAGTGGCGAGGGTCGATCACTGCCTGTCAATCCTGGAATACCAGTGTGGACCCCGACCATGCACTTGTGCACTGCCGCTTTCCATTACGCTGTTCAGATTTACACATGCACATCTCACTTAGCCAGTGAGGTGCTAGTAGACCCGGAAATCAAACGAAACTTCGAGAAGTGGCTCCGCGAACGCTTTCCTAATTTAGCTATTAACGGTCATTGGGAACAGACATCCGCAGTGCCACTCACAGCCGGAACTTCTGTTTGTGGTACAACCCAGCCAACCTCATTCGAACACCGTGGGTTTGCTGCAGGCCTGTCGACAGATTCTCCCGGCCATAGGCACACAACCGGATGCATCATCCGACGCCCGGTGAAACTAAGTGTCCGTGCAGACCGAGAAACTTGGTGGACCCAAAAGGCCCAAGAAATGGAAGGTGCGAAAAACGCTAGAAACATCCGCAGGCTGTTCCACTTGATTCTTTCGACTGGTCCTCGGAACCATCTTGTCAGCGAAACTATCACGGATCAACAAAGTAGAACTTTTGGACTGCTGGGCAGAGTACTTCGAACAATAGTTCAGTTGGCCACCTGCCACCAATCCGGACTGCCGGCCTTCAGCAAAAAGATGGACCGTTAATATGGAACGCCCTTCAGCCTTAAAAGTGTCTGATTGTATATGTACTCAAACGTTATCCTACTGTTTGTCCTGAGGACCTTCCACTACTCAAGGATGGCAGTGAGTTCCTCAGTCAGAGCATATCTAGCCTATTTGCATCTATCTGGAGTAAGAAACCGTCTGAGACAACTGGGGTGCCCATTTTCAAAAAGGGTATTCTCTGCATGTAGTAACCACAGCGGTGTTAGCTTGATTCCCATTTTAACGAGGCTTCTGGCGTTGCTGATTCTTCGTCGTCTTACAGCGGCACGCGAATCCTTGACCCGTGAGCATCAAGCGGGATGTCAGCTGGGTAGAGGCTGCGTCGACCACATACACACTCCGTCAGGTGTTAGGGCAACGCCATATGTAGAGACAACCCACAATCTTGGTATTCCTTAATTTCAAGCGTGTGTTCGATTCTGTCGATCAGTCAGTGGTGGTAACCACACTTGTTCAACAGGGTGTATCGCAGCAGTTTGTGAACATTATCCGGTCCCTATATTCACATACTTCTGGGCGTGTGGGGCTGTTTGATGAACTCTACGACAGTTCCTACAAAAAGTGGTATCCGACAATGATGTCCACTTGTTCAACTTCTTGAACGATGAAGTAATCAGTAATCAAAACCCTTGTGTTCAAATGGCTGCTGACGAAAACCTTGTTGATCTGGAATATGCAGACGATGTCGTTCTCGTGTTCAAAGGATGGAAGAAAGCACTAGGGCTGGGATACTGCCAGGTTGCGCAAGCCTAGACAGGGGAAGTCGAGAGGCAGAGGTCGGGTTCGGTCAGAATTTTGAGCCGAAGGCTTTGGCCCCATCTAGGTGTGGGCTTTGTGGCGGCATCCTCTCCCCCGTGCAACCGTGGACTTCGCAAACAAAAATACTCCACGTCGGCCGTCGTTTGGTGCCATCGGAGAAAGTCGCCTTATTTGTTGCATGCAACAGGGCGGGTAAGCGGAAATACGCCTTTCTCTCCCACACATCTGTTCTTTCCCCTCACCGCACCTCTTTGCTAGCGACATCTTCGTAGATCTGTTCCTAGAGATTGATAAATCCGCTCACCACCCACTGCCATCAACTGCAGTATCTACACTTAACTTGACCGCCACGACCTCAGGCGCCCCAAAATCACTCTTCAACTCCCAACAACCACTTCATCTGGTTGACTTTAATGTTCACATTGTCAGATTAGTTGGACAATAAGCTGCTGTTGTACGCCAGACCCGCTTTCTATTGAGGTGTGCTCTCCGAAATGGGAAGTCTGACCCAAGCGCCTCTTTTGAACTGACCTCCCAGTCGGTTTCCTCTCGTTTCCGATTACGCATCTCTGGCGGTCCAGAAGCAACCGCGGTTTTTTAGGCCATCGAGACGATGGTTTCCTTCTTGATGGGGTACCTGCTGACAGTCGCGGGTGTATGGTTCGCCTTCAAACATCCCTTAAACCGGCAGATGATCTCTGCCTGTCGTCCTTTTCTGATTGCGCCCAAACAGACAGTAAATGGTTTTTACGACGGGCCAAATACGGTTCTGGTTTCTGTGGATATGATATAGAGCTGCTGAGATTCATTTAGGTGATCGTCTGGGACCGGAATCGAGACGCACGGACAACGGCGAATGCCTGCTGGAGTTATTTGCTGACCACAGACATTCTGTGCAGTAGTAACTTCCGAAATGGACAAAGTCGCTTGGATACATGGTGCCCCCGCACTCGATCCAACCCTCAACACAGGTAGACCACATCGCCACTAATTATAGGAGGCGTGGGTCAGTTGCTGACTGTCACTCGTTCTGGAACACCCATGTGGATTCGAATCACGAGCTCGCTCCTTGCTGCTTTTGTTTTCGCGGACACGCAGGATGCGCGCGCCCCTCCTGGCTATTGAGAAAGGAACTTAGGATAGTCGAGTACTGAGGTCTCTTCCAGACGGTCCATATATTATCAGCTTTAACTGGAAAGTATGATTTCTAGCTCCACAAGATGCTGGGCGGTTCGTTTGCGGAACGACGCTGTCAAGTATCTAAGCGCTGCATGCGGAGCAACACGTACACGTATTTCTCTTGGACAAGGGTACAGTACAACTCGACGAGTTATCGGATGTCAAGTAAAAAAGAGCATCTGCACGAACTGAGAAGCTTGGTGGGTCCGTAAGGCTGAAGAGTGCACATTTCTACCGATTATCGGGGGAGACAGATTCAAGGGATTCAGGCTGGGTTACGTGCTCGCCGAGGATGCGTGGACTATACCTTGAGATAGGTTCTCGAACAGCACCACTCTTTCAAACGTTCAACCATGGTCGTTTCTCTTGATCTGAAGACTGCTTTAGACCCTAGCGGTCGTCAAATTCATGGCGGTGTCTGCCAGTTAAGGGTGCCTATTCTAAATTTTTATCCTTTATGTCGACACTGCATGCGAACTCTTGGGGGCGCGTACGAGTATATCGCAAGTTCTCTCCGTCACGAAGAGACAGGAACTTACCGTGGTGTGACGGTTTGCGCACCTCAGCGACCCATTGAGCTATACTGGGGGGTGTCCCCGTGACACTCACAGAGTCTCTCACACCAGGTTGGTCAATGGTTAGAGGTCTGACGAATACAGTCTCCTGGTCCCCCAGGTTGGGGGTTGGAACATATGGCGACTTGTTCCGTAGAAATGGTAATGCATTTCCATTTCCTGCCAAACACCGCTGCCTTGCGGTTAGGCTTTTGAGCCAAAGGCTTTGG
>SJOL01007044.1:49828-66844 GCA_004794785.1 Opisthorchis felineus
TATATATATATATATATAGGACAATCTTGAAGAACAAGAAATGCGTTAGCACACTCGAAGCGTGACTGGCCAATAGGAAAGAAACACGACCTTAAAAAATATCTAAAATGGCGGAAGAAGGTGCGCAAAATTTAAGTTTCGGAAGATTAACCTGGCAAAGAAGTAGGTCTTTGCGGGTACTGACATCCAACACCTGCAAACGTTGTTTTTGTCAATAGTAGTCAGTAATATTCTAGGCGGGTTCCTCTGCTGGCATACGGGGTCCGAATTTGTATCAAACGGCTCTTGTCAGTCTGAGATGAGTGAAAATGCTTGTTGTTTAAAAGTTTCAGTTTCAGTTTCAGTTTCATGAATTGTACTTTTGCCCTACTCTGTGGAAACCGTTTTTAGGCTTTCTGACATTTCGCATTTTAACTTTGTGTTGTGTGTTATCAGGCTGGTTCAAGGCTCTGAGCTGCTAGAGCTATTGAGCAATCCACGTACACGTCGTGTTCGTCAGGTACTCGTTCCAGATCGAACTCCGTGCCACGCGGATCATGCGGACGATGGTTTGGGTCGTCATACAACTGCTGCCGTAGGTCTCCTCAAGGGCATTTATCCTCCGTTTTCGCTTCCGAAGGCTCACCAGCCTAAGCAGACAAATTCTTCAGCTCCATCATCACCAGCCTCCGACAAACCCGCTATTCGGGATGACGCATGTGACAATCCCTATTCACCCACTCCCAGTCCACCCGGTCGAATAATCAAGGATGTTGTGGTGTTCGATCCTCGGCACTACCCTGATTTAGTTAGACGGCTTCGACTGGATGTGATGGAACCACCTGCAAGTCAGGTAGGTTTCTTATTAATTTGTATTCACAATCTTCGCCAATTTTCTGGTTATCCACGGGCTATGCTATTACTGAGGTGCTTGACTACTGTGGTAGGCGTAATACCACGATAACGACCTTACTTTTCGTGGAGACGTCACGGACCGGGTTGCAATCTTCAGTCTCAGACTAATCAATCGTTTTGGCCTTTTTTCTGGTGTGATGTAGATGTTCACGGGTACCTCACTGGGTTATTAAGGCTTACAATTTATCGCATTACTATGACACTTAATCCACCGTGGGATTTTATATTTCCCATTAAGTTCAATTTGGTTCTTCTGCCGAGTTACTGGAAAACCTAAAGATACGCAACAGTCCCTAGCAGAAGAGGACACGTTGTCATTTTTTACCTGTACCATCTAGCTAAATATGGTGTTGTTTAGTGTCCACTATGAAGCCTTGGCGGTCAGAATCGCAAGGAGGCTCTTGCTTTGACACGATACTCACCTTTGTCGGCACCTTGATTGTGGCTGCTTCATCTGTCGTCTTGGAGCTTGTTTTAATTCTTTTATCAAGTTGTTCTGTCTTCAGAGGCGGTTGCCTTTATATTTCGGATAGATAGACAGCCACACTACTTTGTGCAGGCTGCCTTAAGTTTCGTGCAAAAGAGATTGCGTTTCCTACGGAACCATCTCTTCGAGTCTGATATATTGGCTCTTCACCTGGACGCCCTGATGCATTTATTTCAGTTCCTTGTTCTTTGCTGTTGTTTTCTGTTACTTTCTGTACATTCACTGAATCCCATCATTGGAGCGTCCCAACATACTGGATGGCCGGGTATGGCATGGATTCATAGGATGTCAGTTAAAAGCGGTGTGTCAAAGTGCTCAAATATAGAACACTGGCGTCAGGTGCCGCGCATATTTGAGTCTCTGCAGAAATATTAGTACTATGTAAAGCCGTGTAGTTTTGTGTGCTGCCGTTCTAAATGCGATGTGATATCTTCTCGTTTATTGTATCCCCTTCACCCTACACAGTCCTCGTTTATCAGTTACCTTTGCTCGTCCTACCGCCCTCGTTCAAACTAATTTGTTGCCTACAAATTTGGGTACGCCACAAGGTGCGTTGATCGTCTGAAGTTCAATGGTCTACTCTGATTTTTGTGGAAGTGACCTTAACTTCGTCAGCTGCGTTTTGGTGTTCAAGCACGTATCCTTAACTGTCTGGACATGATTTGTGGTCATTCACCGATACAGACGCCCGATATTTGATAAAAGAATGGCGGTGAAGGGGTGGTGTTTGTATTTTAGTGACTTAACGAGTGTAAAACACCAACGTCCGTCCGTTTCTTCTCCTTGTTGGCGTGATCCGTCCACTAAGTGTTGGAGGGGTCTGAGGTGTGTATTTGCCATGCTTCTGAGGGCAACACCGCACCAAAAACGAATGGATGCGTCGGTAAGGGTACAGTTCCTACAACTAACTGCTACATATCAGCATTTTGTTGGTTCGAAAGCGTGTTTAAAAAAACTACTAACCGGGTCGGGCGTACTTCCAGTCGAAGTTTCTATCTGTGCCGAAAAACCGAATAGCAATGTACAGCTATTTCATCCAGTGAGCGTACTGAACTGTGGTGGCTGGCTCCTGCAGGTTTCAAATTCATTTTCTGAATACTTGATGTTCAGTTTGCTCATACCCGATTGGCGGCAGCAACACGTACACAGATAAGGGCTCGAGTCAATCACTCTTATGAGGAGCAGCAGGACTTGGTGACAGTACCAACCTCGACCTCGGCATGCGTTGAAAACCTTCCTTACAGAAACGTCACCGGGTTTTTGAAATAAGTCTCAGGACCACTGCAGTCCAAGTTGCTGAATGTGCACAGTGAGTTTTCCAATGTAGTGATATTGCTTCATTGAGGGTCCGACCGTTCTGCGCTGTTTTTGTGATGCTTCTTGTCTGGCAATACGGCAATGCCCCCCACGGGAATAGGATCACTTTGGCTTCCTGGTGGTGGGCTTTCTTCATGGGGATATGTAATATCTTTGATCCAATATCGGTGTGTCAGGTTGATGAAAATTGCAATATTGTGGTATCTTGCAAGATGACAAACTCTGACAAAACTCTGACAAACACTGAGTTTCTAAAATCATTAGTAGAGGTTATAGGTATCATCCCAGGGTTAATTTATATGCTTACTCGATAAGTTGGATAGCTTTTGTTATCGTTATTGTTAGGCTTTGCTTGTTCGAGTCTCGTTTTCCAAATCGAACAAATCGAACTTGTATTCACTCTCCGATTTACTTGAGTGCAAGGAATGTTATGTACAATAAGTATCGGCTAGTGACAGAAACCCACCAAGTCTGCATCACAGTGTTCCTCTTCCTCGAGCAAACCGCTTGCAGCTACCCGGTTATTTATTAAACCTAAGTCAAGCACCCACCATCCAGGAAATTGCTGAACTATAGGATCATTTAGGCTCTGAGTTCCCTGAGTAACAAGGATACCACAGGATAAGGTAAAAAGAAGACACAGTAGTGCAACTCCTTCGCCACATATTCGACGAGCCATCGCTTTTGGGTCACCGGACTCAGAGTAAAATTTGAAAGAGCTGATTTCGTCCTGGGAGATTTCAGATGCACAGCCACGCTTGAGTATTTTAGGCATGTTTCAGAAGTGCAGCATAAATAAACGTTAGGAGAGCATTGTCTGTTTGTCGGTTTGCCATAGAGTACGGACCTTGAAAGCTCCTATGTTGAAAGGATCTCGTGGATTTAGCAGTTCATAGTTGATGGGCGGCGGGTAGGATACGGTACATCGTTCAGACAACTGACAATCAAATGATCAAACGTTTGTTTGTATGGTGGGAAGGGATTGGGATGGGACTTCGGTGGACAAAGTACTGTGCGGGCTAATGATACTTCCTGGTTGCCCAGGATGAGGAAGAGGGTTTAGTTGAGGTACCTCATCTCCAGCCTTCGATTCGAAAGTCTGATCCACAGGGCAGTGGTAGGAGGAAGGGTTTTACTCAGGGACGCTGCCCCCGAACTCACAAACCTGACCCGCGAGTCATCAGGTAGGAAGGTTTTTTTTGTTGACACTGCCCGGAGCCGATGCCTCAATAGTTTGACCTGTCCTGGCTGCTGGGAGCTGGCCTAATTCGAGGGCGCAGGGAATAAAGCATAGGTCTCTCACTTCTGATGCTGCTGTGCACAACAGATGCGTTTGGAGCCGCATTGGACTCATGACAAGCTTTGTTTGTTTTCGACTTTATTTAACAATTCGCCGATGGTCTTGGTCAATTGTTTGGCGATCGGAGTATGTGATTTTTAGGGTTGACCTTTTCTAACCCGCCTTTTCTCTGGGGAAGGCAGCACCATCGCTTCCCTAAACATGAACAAACTGGTAGTTCGGGCGAAACACCTTACTGCATTCACTTTGTCCCCAGATTGCCTCGTTATCCTGTGACTCGTATTACATGGGTTTACTGCTCTTAGTCTGACTGCTCACCTTGGGTTTGCCTAGCATGGTTGCACCTTGTGGAATGAAGTTCCACTCAGTTTACCCCACGGAATCACTGCAACATCCAAATCCGAGCGCCAGGTCAAGGTGGCAGCTTTAGTTTGGAAGGTTACTCGAAAGGGTCACACCCAGTAGAAGTTCTGTAGAACGGGACGTTGGAAACCGTGTGGAATTGGTGGCTACTGAGTAGGTGATTGTAACGTGCACCGGAGATGGTTGAAAGTATAACGTCTTGGCGTTTCTGAACATTGAGGGTAGGAGGGCCCCCACCGAACCAGCTAACACTTGATTCAGCACAGCTTGTGGCTGCACAGTTGCTCCAAGCACATAATGACTGCACTCGATCACTATATTATCAACGTATTTCCAATGAATGATTAAATCAAGCAAGAGCATTCCCCGTATGTACAAAGGGAAGAAACAAGGGGGAGAATAATACTTTGGGAAACACCTGCATTTGGAAAGACATGAGGTCATTCACGCATGTGACTTGTGGACGGCTATAAAGCAGTATTGCTTTAGCTTGACCAGGATCTGTTCACCTCCCACTTCAGCAGAAAGCTGCAGTAACTGTTGTCGTCAGCGTCAATCAAAAGAATCACTAGCCAGTGAAAGATGAGATAGCTCAGTAGTTAAGGCGTGAGCTTACTGACTGGAAGGAACCCAATCCGGGCATCTCGACTGCTCCTGTTCAGGCTTGGGCAGTCTGGCAGTACCTAGGCCCTCATGCTTTTTTCGGGTGGCGTGACAGCTAAGCCACGAAAGGGTGCTAAGGCTGAACGATTAGTATTATTTTTTAATGAAAAACGGGCGTGCAGCACTAGCTTTTCTGTCTAGTACCGAAGTGATGCAGTGAACTAGATAGAGCGGGAGTGATTACATGAATGTTCACCAAGCAGAATAGCCTACATTCGATTCAATAGCACTCGTTCAAGCGGCTTCAGAAGGACGGAGTTATAAGTGATTGGTCCAAATTTTGTTATCCTTTCTATACCTTTGTTATCGTGGCCACTCGCCGATAGTCGAAAATGTCTCCAGTGGAGAGGCAGTAGGTAGACAAAACATACATTCGTTCCCGGAGGAGGTCAGTCCATTCTCTAAGCACCAAGAGTTATATAAGATCGGGACCGCAAGCTTGACCTGACTGCACTTCACCCATGTTCTCGTACATTTCTGATGCTGTACCGTGTTATCCGTGGAAACACCGTCACTGGTGGCGGTGAGTATAGTGTTCAGGTTTGACAGACCTAGAAATTCCCGGTTGAGTTTGTCGAGGTCAAGGCTCAAAATACATGATTTTGACCCTTCGCCATACATGTGCTCCAGGGCCCACCATATTTCACCGTAGCCTTCACTTGCGGGGACTCGCATTGATATGTCCTATTGAGGTGTTTGACGTCCAGTTTTGTTGCTTACCTGGGCACTCTGACCTCTTGACGTCTTCTTTTTTGTAAACATATTCCTTTTTCTCCACATCTGTTTGAGCAGTGGAAAAAGAACCATTCAACTCTGAGATAAATGGTCTGAAGAAGGCAAAAGTCATCCAGTGTACTGAAAAATCATAAAGCTATAAAAAAATACGTAAATCGGTGGTTGAAACAACGGTCCTTATTGGCATGATGTTTTCTGGTGAATAGAACCCTCTATCGCGCTTGTATGAGGTTTTCTTTATAGCATTCTTGTGGGTATCTTCAGGACATTCTGGACTGTCTCAACATGTGGTGCTCAAAGGAGTCAGTTGGAGCGTGTCTGTGAGCATTGATGTTGATATTGTTAACAAAAACACGTTCCATTTTAGCCTCTAGTATTATGGGTAAATTCACACAGTATTGGTTAATCCAAAAGAAGTTGGGTGGAAACGACCAGACCTGGCGGTGGAAAAGGAGTCAGTAAAGTTAGATAGCTCAGGAACTGGAGTTCCGGGATTAATGCATAAGCTCGTAAAGACCGTCCGTTAGTAAGTACTCGAAAGACGGGGCTTGTATTTCAGAATTAAGCACTGGCACACTTCGTTGAATATTTGTACCAGAACTGCGTAGAATGATACTATTCGCTTTTAACACGTGACGATGCAACCTTCTCTGACAAGACAGTCAACGCGAAACAAATCATAGCCATATGAGTGGGTGGTACAGTCGTCGAAATCTGGAAGTAGCCAGCATTCTTGAGGCATTGCAACTGCCTTATTACTCTACAGTTTCTGTGACGAAGGCTCGGATAAGTGTACTATCTTTCCAAGTAGCGAACAGACATTACTGGAGGCCACTACAGGGATGTGAATTATTTCTGGGAGTTTGCACTTGACTGCAGTGATCCAACCATCACGGTGTTTCGTGTTCCCTCCAACATGCTTATCAAGCACACGTTTCTAGCGACTTACACTGTGATTGTATTCTTTCTCCAAACGTGCGGAGAGGCATAAAATTTTTAAGTAACTGGTGCTGTAGGTGAGCAGTATGACCTTGAAATCGATGAGGCGAACCAGGGTTCAGTTAAAATGGAATGTGGGATGATTCATCATAAATTTATAAGAAATACAGTGCGGAAGTACGGCCAATTTGAAGTCCCCACCGATAATGCTGAATAGGGTTAAAAAATGGCTGAAGAATGAAGCGAAAAACTCCGGAGGAGTTGGAGTCAGAAGGAATTTTGAACTTATTCATCGCCTGGAAGACTCAACCCCATTGGGCTGAATTCCTCGCGTTAGTGTGATTCATGCTGGTCCTACACTGTGCCCGTTGCATACCTCATTACTAACACACTACTTGCCGTTGATTCAGTAGACGGTCATCCAACTAAAAGGGATCCCACCACGTTCGCACTTTGGGCGCATATTCCGTGCAAAAGGCTGTTGAACTGCCCCGAATCAGTACCCTCGACACACTACTTCCGTTGCTACCATCTATGCGCGGGCAATCTCGAACTGCGTGGGTTCACAAAACTTGAGTCTTGGCGTTACAGGTTGAGTGGCGCGTGTTTCTAACGCTACCGATACAACAGAACACTTGGGGTTATCCGTTTCACGCGGTCCCATTAAAGATGTATTGTTCCTGCAAAAAAACAGGCAAATTTTCAGACCTTTTGGAGACGAGAGCAACAGTACACAAAGTAACGGGGTTGGAAAATCTGCCGCTTTCTGGCCGAAACAAAGGACAACTAGCAGTTCCCATTGAGGTAGATACGATTGAAGGTCGCACGTGAGTGGGTGATCAATAAGGCCGGTACATGGTGGATTAGGGGAGAAGGACACAGGCCAGGGTTGTCACTGCCAGGCTCAGGGGTTTGGACACAGACAAGCGGTGGACGTAAATCCAAGCCGTCACGGACAGAGACGCGTGAACAAAAATCAATTAAAGGCCACGGGTAAACATGTTAATACTCGTCATTAAGGGGTAGAAGTAGGCAATTCAGTTGTAAGTGAGTTGCTAAATAGTCTGAGGAATTTTAAACCCACACCGATACTCTGGGCGTAGTTCAGATCAGATTTGCTTGACTACTTTATGCGCTTTCTTGATAAAATGAGGCTGCTGGTCGTGAACAGGACGTGCGACGTACCAAGTCTATTTGATGGAGAGTTTTGGTATCAGGTCGTTTTTCCCATCAATCGAATGGCTAAATTCACAGAACGGGTGGTTCCTGTAGATTTGAGAACCCCACTGTCAAGATCATCCTGTTGTGTCTTCAATAGATGTACTCACAAGCGCTGCATTTAATCCCATTCATTTGTCTTCCCATTCACAAACTACACAAGCTTATAGCAACTTTTATTCATTTATTTCGTTTGGATGGGGTGGGCGATCCACTGCAACCTTCCGTTCCCTGCCACAGTTCTAGCTTATGATTAAACAGAATAGCCAGTGGGCTGTCTTATTGAGACTCTTTCCTCGTTCCGACAGTATCGAGTTGTATCCGTAAAATAAGCAAGCATTCCTACAAAAATGTGCTTGGAAACCATAAATCAGAGTACTGTAAACACGCAATTTTGGGTCTTGTTCCAACGTCTACATCCATGACGTAAAATAACAATACCTCGTAAGGCAAGATTACTTACATACGCGTCTGTATTTATACACTCGCTGACACACGTATACGTGCGTACAAACACCGTAGTGCCAAACATGTCGGCGTAAATCACAACCAAAACAGATCAGTACCAGGTCATCATCTACCCAGAAGGAGAAAAACCCTGATGGAGAAAGGTCGTTTCATATACGAATTCAACAGGTTTCCATCCTTTTGTGCTCGTCACCAAGACTGTGATGCATCTAGGTTCATGTTGTGAAACTAGATAGGCTGCCTCAGGTGGCACAGATATTAGGCTTCAGTTCTTGACCTGAAAATGTCTCTGGTTTGACTTAAGCGTCAACCTCTTGCTAGCTCCTATCCAGGATTGGACGAGGTGGTGATCTTTTGTGCCCTCGGTATCCATACAGTTTTCACTCCGAGCAAAAGCGGCCACTTTGCGTGGTTGTCGGGCGATGGTTTCGCGGGCTCGCTGGTTGCAAGCCAAAGTAATCCCTTACTAAGTTCAAGAGATCTGATCCTCATTTCAGCCTTCAGTTTCCATACTCTGGGAAGTTTGGCAACAGGCATCCCTTGCCGAAACCTTGCTTCCCCTCTCTGTCGATGCATATTGTGTCTCCGAAAGACGCATACAAGACCTCATTACAGTCACACACCTCAGAAAGCTCAGGACGAGCTCAGATATTGCACACTTCATTCTGGTCGTGGTATCTACGGTGTGGGAGTTGCACACAGCTTCGTGGCTGAAAGCACTTTACTGGACTAGATCTAAGTAAGCAGTAAACACTGTCGTGTCAGCATACATCCCGACTGGCTGTCATGACTGCTTCAGTCAAGAAGAATGGATATAGTCATCCTAACGGATGATATGAACGCCCAAGGGAGACGATTAAGCCCGGAAGAAGCACAGGCAGGTGATATATTCCAGGTCGAGGCTTATTCATTTGCGTGCTGGACATCATCTTTTCTTAGCCGGTGGAAACTTTCAGCTCAGGCGCTCATACCGAGTTACTTGGAGACCACCAATCGCAAGCAAGACATTTTCATTCAGTTGGACGGCGTGTCTGTGAGCTAATGATGGAGAGCCCCATTTGAAGATTCTCATTTCTTCTGGGGTACGTTACTCAACTCCGATCATTCCATTGTGCGGGCAGTTCCGTTCAGTTTCGGCGAATTTCAGTAGCTCAACCGTATCAAGCTGATCTGGTCGGAATACTACTGAAAGCGCACAGTCACTCTGATGACGAGGAGTGGTTACAGTATGAGTGGAAGAGAGTGAAAGAAGCTATGCCGTGGGCGCTGCGATTCGAACTACTCGGTAGATCTGAAACGTGACCTCTACGTGTGCAGGATGCATGAAAACTCTCGGTGTCTAGCCTTCGATGTCGCGAAAGAATTGGGCAGGTCTGGTAGGAGCATGGGATTAGCAATGCTGAGGTACGCCAGATGGTTCTAGGAAAAAGGGACTCTCCCACGATGGGTGAATTACTCACGTCTCTTAGGTTACGCTGGATAGGACACGTGCTCCGCATGCCAGAAGACCGCCTGCCTCGCAGAGGTTTTTTCGCCCTGTCCTGTGCTGAGTGGAAGCGACCGAGAGATGGACAGTATATGACCTGGCAACGCAGTGTGGAAGCACTAACCAGTAAAGTCAGTCGGGTTGACAACTGCCTCCTTGGAATGGGGACTACGGGACCCAACTCATCAATGGTTAATGACACTGGCAGAAATGGTCCAAAGGCGCAGTCAGTGGCGCTCATGCATCAAGACTATTGCTTTCAGTTTGCAGTTGCCCAGTTTCCCATCCCTTCAAATAACTGGGCTGGTGCAATATGACGTAAGTGAATCTGTTGTGGGCTCCAACGCTCGATTGTTTCCTCAAAATACTGGTTAGGGTGTTCACCTTCCGGGTATTAAGCGTGTTGTTTTTCTATTGGCCGCCTGTGATAAGAATGGTTTTGTCCATCTTTTTCAGCTGTATTCCCATGAACGAAATTCGTTTTTTTTTCACGATCGCTTTTCTCTTATTTTATGCCATGGTTACAAATTATTGTAGTTCTTTACTATAGCATAGTTCACTAGGTCACACATCTGCGATGACTTTTTTTATTACGTGAAAGCCATTACCGTTAGATCTCATCGAGGTTTACTACGTTAAAGTGGTCCAGATACGACAGTTGAAAATCTGATTTTGGAACCATGAAACTCAGAATGGTGTCATCTTCATGTTGAACTGTTCAGTATGCATCCTGGTATTTCTTTCAGAAGTTTGCTACTGACTTCCATTTCCTGCAGGTTCCCTGAAAAAGTAGAATATCGTTAATTTTGCACACAATTTCATTTCAGCGCTTTCTCATCTCAACTCAGATTCTGAGGTAGTGTCTTATGGATTTGAAGTTTACTAGTGGTGGTGAAAATGCAGCGAGCACTTGGGTGCCAAGCATTGTGAGTGGCCGTGCTGGTCCCAAAACATGGTACACTCCTAACAGAACAGCTGTTTGAGCATGCAGCTTGATGCTTCGATTGTGTGCATAGCAACTCTTGTTTTGGAACCTAAAAAAGGTAGTCCGTATATTCGGCTTGCACTTCCTACGTCAATGGTTGGTATGCAGTTGTTGAGAGGACTTTTAATCTGATTGATGTTTGGTCCTGTGTGACACCGCTGATGTTACCTCTGTTGTTCACGGAAGGTTTGCAGCAAAATTGCTGGGCTCAGCCAACAATTCATCCGTCAGCTATACAACTTTATCTCCTATATCGACTTCCAATGTAGCAGCAACTCGTTTCAATGCGTTAAAGACGTTATTAATTCGCGGAATCTTCATATTCGTCGTACATTCATAAGAGCTGAACGTTCTTTGTTATTACATTCAACCTTATTTTGCATTCAACCCTTCAATCACGTATTTTCCCCTTTCCAACAGTGCGGAACATTTTGGGCAGACGATGCCGAGCTGAATCAACTTCATACCGAGGGTTTCCGCTACGTCCGATTGCCGCTTCGAGATAACGATATCTACTTCATCCCAAGAAACGTTGTTCACCAATTCAAGACAGTGTCAGCAGGTGTCAGTATCGCGTGGCATGTGCGCTTGAAGCAGTACTACGAGAACACCAATGACCCCGTCGTCGCAACTATGTGTTCGGGGGTGACCAGCAGTGCAGTTTCACCCACCACATCCGCTAGTAAGGTGGAGTCGGTCCTTGAGGCCTCTTCGCAGTCTGAAGCACCACCAGCTTGTGCTGTTACCACAACTTTAGATGATCAGTTACCAGCCCTGCCCACAGCTCATAGTCCTCCGTCAAACCTGACAGATGACACCGTTCTCGAATTGAATGCCTCTGTTGCTTAACTGCATCCGACTAACACAAATCCTTGCAACATAGTGGTTCTAGCATTCACATTTATTAGTGCCATTGGTAACACCTCTTCATATTTCGCTAGCTTTACGGAACGTGGGCACAACTTCCGTTATCCGTTTGCCGGCCATTATCACGAACGCATCATTGTGTTCGCTGTGATTAGTCATTTCTGTGTATAAATCCGACTTTCCCATTCCCTAACTATATTCTTTGATCATGGTTACTTACATTCTTGTACACCTGTTCTCACTTCTACTTGCCCTTTTACCTTGTGTTATAGCTCAACTCGTCTCGTTAATCGGTTCAACCGGTTGCTGTGAATAATATCTCTGAGTTTTTTAAATATTGAATTCATTTTTTTACGTGTCATCTCGGAAGCACGCCCAAAGTCTCCTTTCTGTTACAGTAATCGGTGCCTTTTACCTTTTCGAAATCCGGTTTTTCTTGGTTATGTTGTGGGACATTCCGTATGAACTTGGAGCAGCTGTGAGGTCAGAATACGACCCATCCATCTCCCATTTTAGTGTGAGAGTTAGCTCGTTAGGATCGCAACGCTACACATGTCACTTACTTGTGAGGTTTGGCTGTCCAGAGTTAATGAGCGTAGCCTTGGCATGGAAGTGCGGATAATTTATTCTTTCGAACTTTACCCTGCAGGTAAGATTATGTAGTCTACCAGTTCGGTGATTAGTTCTCGTACCGTTCAAGACCGCACCGGCGGGTATTTATGAACGGCTAATGATGAACACGGTTTATTGGTCCGGAATTCTAGTGCAGAATACACCCATATTTTAAACCTGAGTATCTGATTTGAAATCAACGTACGCCTTATGCGTATTTCTGTCTATCATGAACATTCTTGGGAGTACGAATTATAAAGAACCAGATGAATGAAAATTTTTCCCGATTTTCGGTGCTGGCCATAGCGAAAATTGAACCCGATGTTAGTTCTCACCCAGTGTCGTTCACTGTTTGCTTGTCTATTGTCGTGTCGCGTGAATCTAGGATATTCCCTAAGTCTCTTTCTGGTACCCAGCATGTTGGCCATATGCGTTTTTCAAAACATCTTGCTAACGTCGTCGGTCGACTAGACCAACAAACGTGACCACGTCTGAGTCATCCACTTGCAACGGCACTGATTTAGTCAGACTGTCTACACGGTTCATTCGTTTACAGCTCTATAAACGGAAAAAGGTGAGCCACGTGGGTTCGTATTGTTGCAGTATCATTGTCATAATATGAATGTGCGGAACAAATTGTGCCCACTGCGACTGGGGAAACAGTGGATTTGGGTGAGGTTGACTGGAAAAGGAACGGACACGGATGTTTGAATTGTGCGTCATTGTTGTCAATATTGTTAGAGAAGGTACAAAAGAAGTTAACCCATGATTTTGGACCAACAACATTTCGGTGAGGTGATTCACTGTTGGGTGACGAAAATGCAAGGATACCCATTTGTATTCAGATGAATATAACACTACTGTGGGAAGAAAATTGCACCTTTCTGCATTTTTTTGCTGAATACACTATGACAAAATCGTTATCTGCTGTGGGTATAAAGTCAGCCGATCGCTTCTCTGTTGTCTTGAAAGCGAGGAAGTGTAAAACGGTGCGTTCTATGTATTTATAAATGAGTTTCATTTTGGGCTCGATTCTGCCAGGTGAATTCGACTGCCGAACTTCTAAACCGTAGTGAATGGCTGTCTAATCTTCGTTCAGCGTCATCGGTAGTTGAGAAAGCGAAATGAACGAGACCGTTCGCTAATCGTAAGATGCCCATGAGGAGGAGGATGTATTTGTATCATAATCTTATCAATTTGATCTCATAAATCCTGACCGTGAGTTTGTTGAAATTCGACGCAACTGTATTCAGTTGTTGTTCCCACGCATTGTAAACGCTTATTTCCTGCGATCCCGGTCAATTTGGGGAGGAGGAAATGATCACTTTGATTAACAGCTTTTATTGCATATGCATTCGAGCTGACAACAACTAGCATGGGCAGATTCAATTGTGCCGTTGAACTAATCGGTGCGATAAATGGAGCGACTGTGTGGTGAACATACCGGTCGGATCCATGTGCCGGTGGATGCTTCTGAGTGGTTGAGTAATTATAACAACTCCAATAATGTCTCTCGGTTATTCATTCAGCCATAAACCGCGCATCAAACTTAGTTTGGTCCGACCGTCATGGTTTCAATCGCCAATAGCAGTAGGAATAAAGAAGAGGTAACCATGCGTGAAGACAATGGCTCGCAGTTCACTGGTGATGTGCTGTGGTTTTCGGTTCAGTCGGGAATAGAATACCTTCTTATTGATGGTGGAAACTTTGCCGGACGATCACCACTGGGTGTGTAGTTGTGCCATATCTGTCACTGTCGCTGTCCATAATTTGCCTCATCCCTGGATGCCACGGCTGAAGTAACGGCGTTTGAGTTCATTGGGCATGTATTGCTGCCGAACTGACTGTCTTTTGGTCATTTCCGCCCTGCGTGTTTCTGGGCGAAACAGGACTGTTAAGCAGACGGGCCTGTGGCGTAGTTTTTGGAATGTGGCTCGCTTCTCCTGAAATTATCTGGTCTATCTCGGTATTGTTTGTCTGACGTTCTCATCAGATCCGGGCTTCATGTTTTCATAACAGTTCTGCGCACCAAGTTCACGTCTGGAATTCACTGGCGCAATGTATACTTTAACTATGACAGGAAACCTGGTATTAATCAGGAGTCAACTGTTGGAAGTAGGCAAAATCTGCAGTGACCTTCCGCATTCAATATGGTTTAATTTTTCGCCCTTCAACCGAGACCTCTACAGCTGTCCAGGTTGATGAGATAGGCACATGAATTGCCATTCTTAAAGAAGGCAACGTTTTTCAGGTCGTACAGCTTACGGTAGAACTATTTGGATTATGTAAAATGATTTGTACTTCTGAGAAATATGGTCCGTGTGAGCGACGCTAATCAGGAGGTAATGCACCGAAACATACGGGTTCAGCTAAGTGATGTACGTGTTTTAGAAGAGGGCGATAAGTGGCCTAAAGAAAAGAGGGAGTATCACGAAGGCTCTGTACTTGCCAAGAGGGGCTTCCTTTTTTGGCCAGTCTTTTCAGGCCACTTCGATATCAGGAGCAAGGAATCTAGAGCAGACTACCAGGTGCATAATCCATCAGAATATAGGTTGATTCCAGTGAAAACGATTCCAGTGTCTAGAAGACTACAAAAGTTATTCCACTCTGCTCCAAGCTTGAGAAATAAAACACCCTAACTTGTAGAAGGTCACCCACGGGATAGCTAGGTGGGGTATCTTACATTCAGTTATGCGAAAGGCTGATGCTTCCCGGGCACATCCGAAAAATGTAACAAGCTTTCAGTGAGCATACTTATGCTGGTGAGTCCGTGATTGTTTGAGCAGCAATACTCGATGGTTAAAAACCAGGTATCAGCCCTGGGTGACAAGCAAACGACATACGGTGATGGTGGCAATAACGTTCTGCTTTCCTATGTAATCGGTGAAGGAGCTCTAGCCCTCATGTTCTGAGCGTCTTTCCTCGATTGTTGTTTGGTGGTTAACTGCTGGTGCATTAGTGTCGGTGATTATTCTGTATCCACCAGCATACAAAACATCGGTCACTAAAATAAATAGTGCATAAATGGTCGGAGCTGAAAGGAAAACATTTGAAAGGAGGATCTTCAACTGCATGTTGTCCTTTGGCCTGTTTTAATTCCACCGAGAAAATTGACTCTTTCATACCACTGATCAGTAACGATGCTATACGACTGACGGGACTATGGAAACTGGTGACTTGATCATCTGTTTCGGAAAACGAAGGTCGTTGCATCTGACGATCAATAAACCATCTTCACTGCTAACCGACAACCGTTGTTTTAGCACCGCATCCTAAGGGTACTGTCCTTTACGTTGTCCCTTCCTATAGAAAAATCATACTTGAAACCGAATATCTGATTTGCTAAGAGTGGTGTTGAAGGATTGCATAAATAGACACCCAGAATAATAGAATATATGTTAGCGGCGTTCAGTGCTGTCTGTCCGGCCTCCGATTCGACCAAAAGATCACTGGATGTCGGCGAGACCGCTATCCATGATTGATGCCAGGAAATCCATACCAGCAGGCAATGAGTACGACGGCGCACGCAAATCCCTCAAACACCAAATAGTGAAGAGTCTAAGGAAAGACCGGGAGCTCTGGTGGACATCGAAAGCTCGGGAGATGGAGAAGGCTTTTGCTACGGGAAACATCCGTGCTCTATATCAACTGATACGATCGACTAGCCCTTGGAAAGCAACGGTCAGCGAAACGATAAGTGAAAAAGATGGCTCATTAATTCACTCGCAAAAACGTCGACTGGAAAGATGGGCCGAACACTTCGAAGAACAGTTCAGCTGGCCTCCTGCAACACAGCCTGTAGAGATAGTGCATACAGGCGAATGGAATGGAAACATTGGTCGCCCGTCGGAAGAAATAAAGTACGAACTATCAGTGCTAAAACGTGAGAAGGCATCAGGACTGGACGGTCTCTATCGAGCCCTTTTCAAAGAAGGCGGAGAATCCCTGGTGATTCATCTGACAAGGCTTATTGGTGCTATATGGAACGAAGAGAAGATGCTTGCAGAATGGGGAATGTCGACAGTTATCTCTATCTTCAAAAAGGGTACGCGGACAGTGTGTGAAAACCACCGTGGCGTCAGCCTGTTAGCGGTGGCATCGAAGGTGCTCTCTGGTCTTATCCTTCAAAGGTTGACTGAACACAGGGAGAGACAGATCCGTGAAAACCAAGCTGGGTCCCGTCCTGCAAGAGGATGCATCGATCATATCTTCACCCTCCAACAAAGTCTGGAACAGCGACACTGCATCCAGCAACCAACAATGGTTGTTTCTTGATCTGAAAGCTGCCTTTGACTCTGTGGACCGTCAGGCACTATGGCAGTGCCTGTGGAGCAAAGGTGTCCCCCACAAATTCTTGACCCTCCCGAAGGCGCTGTACGCCAACTCCCGCGGCCGTGTGAAGGTCTACGGGAAGCTCTTGCCTGAGTTCACCACATCAAGTGGTGTCAGACAGGGCTGTCCTCTTTCACCTTTCCTCTTCAACTTCGTCATTGATACGATCATGGAAGACTCACTATCAGCCTCTAATGCCTGTGGGGTCGAAGTGCTCCCTGATCGTCCGCCCACAGATATCGAGTACACAGACGACATAGCTCTTCTTGGATCTGACCCCGTGGTAATTCAAACAATATTAAATAATCTAGATAATTCCGCCTCACGGTTTGGCATGCGCTTCACACCGG
>SJOL01007044.1:69528-199922 GCA_004794785.1 Opisthorchis felineus
AGAGTCAAAAGCAGTCTTCAGATCAAGGAAAAATCCGAACGTGGGCCGTTTGAAAGAGTGGTGCTGTTCAAGCACTTTCTCAAGCTAAAGTTATGATCCTCGGCCAGGACGAAATCCAGCTTGATTCTGATAAATCTGTCTCTCCCGATAATCGGTCAACCTGCGCGAAATAATACCAGAGTACCTTAGATGACACGGCTATCAGAGTGATGCCAGGATGGTTTTCGCATGACGTTCTCGCGCCCTTTTCGAGGACTGTGATTACCATCGAGACGCTTCATTCCACTAGTATTTTGTTTTCGTTCCAACTCTTCTGCATTATGGTCATCAGACTCTCCACCAGGACCTGATCATGTTCTTTGAAGAGTGCAGGATGCAGACCATCTAGGCCAAGTGCCCTGTCGCATTGAAGGAGTGATGTTTCGTGCTGGATTTCCGTTGTTGATAGTGGGATGGTGTCGACGTTCTACTCAGGCCCGCTGGGTGCTTCCAGAGGTTGTGCTGAAGGAGACCAACTGAACTGTCCTCTGAAGTGTTCAGCCCATTACTCATGACTTCACGAGTGAATTTCCGCTCCGTCTTTTTCGCGTATCGTTCCGCTGACACTTGTCTTCTTTTGACCAGTTGATCGAATCAACTGAACTAGGACGCGCTTGTTGTCTGCAACGGAAACCTTCTCCATCTCCTGGGCCTTCGCAGTCCACTGGTGTTCTCTGTCACTCATGACGCTTCTGATTGTTCTGTGTTTGAGGAATCTGCGTACGCCATCGTAATCGCTAGTTGCTGGTATGGCCTTTCTGGTAGCAATAAGATCTGCTGATATCGGCGATATTCAATGTTCATATAATCGAGTCACATGGCCTGAACAAACAGTTCTGAAAGCTGGGAGCATTGCTTCTTTAATTCGCCTCCATTCAATCTCCAGGCAATTTTCGTCATCCATATTACTGCCTTTCCAGTAGCTTTCTAGCCAGATCAGCTCGATAATCTTCAGCTACTGAAACTTGTCGAAGTTGATGAATGGAGTTGCTCTGCTTTGACACACGTAATGCTGGCGGAAAGCGTAGTAATACCCGGGCCCGCATAATGGCATGATCAGAGTCAAGTTTTGTATCCCGGAAGGAACGACAATCTTTAATTGAAGCTCTGCGTTGGTAACTGATAATCACATAGTCCAATCGACTCCATGGCTAGCTTGCTGTTGGTGGCCTCCAAGTAACTCGATGTAAGCGTTTGTGCTGGAAGTTTGTACTGACCAGCAACACATTCTAGTCGGCACACAACCGAAGCAGTCGCTCCCGGTTATCCCTACGTTTAGCATTGATCCGAAATCTACTACCTAACTGTGCTTCCTCCGGACTTAGTCGTCCAAATTGGGCACTCATATCACCCACTGGGATTACTATATCTCTCCTGCTTGCTGACTGAAGCATTCGTCACAGATCTCGATAAGACCCGTCCTTCTCAGTCCCAGAACTGAAGTCGGCTGAGTCGTATGCTGATACGACAAAAACACCGGTTACCGCCTAGACATCCATCGATCTTTATCGAGCCAGCTAACGGCGCAGCGCAGAGAAGGTTTTCTGGGATCTAGTCCAGTTAAACGTTCTCAGCCTCGGAGCTGAATGCTACTCCCACACCATAGATGCCACGAGCTATTGTGTCAGGATCACCAGATGCCCAAAGAGTGAAATGTGAAATATTTGAGCCCGTCCTGAGCGGCTTGATGTGCGCGACCGTAGTGGGGTCTTGAATGCATGATTCCTCCCGTCGCCACTTTGTCGTGGTGGTCGGGTGTTTGTGCTGCAATGATTCTGCGGACTATACAGGGTGGAACTCAGTTCCACAAGGTTTAACCATACCAGAATGGTTAAAGGGAAGCAGGCCGACGAAGATCAGCGAGTTCTCGTACTGCGAGAAATCGTATTATGAGGCGGTCTGGAGGTAAGGTCCTACTATCCTCTGTGTAAGGCGTTCCATTCAGGAGACCAGCATGTCCATATTTATGGAAGCAGCGATGCTGCTTTTCCCCCAAGAAGGACGGGTTATGAAATATGGGCCCTAGAAACCGTACACTCCGATCGCCCAACGGCTTAATGTGACTACCGACGCAATATTCAATACGGCCGAAATACTTTTAAAACCAGAGTCTTGGGCTGCTCAAACGGCACCCGATGTGCGCAGCCGCATTAGGAGTGAGACAGTTATGCCTTACTCCATGAGTCTTCTGGCCAGGCCAGTCTCCTGCAGCCAAGTGTGCCAGACTACTGAGTCATTGGTTCTGGGGAGCGTCCCACAAGAAAACCCTAACAACCGCTGCCTCACGGTTCAGACTTATTTTATTCACACCACATGGACTGGGACTCTATTTCAGGGTTTCAGTATACGATGTCGGACTCAGCGTTGATACGCACCAAAATGCATATAGAGACACTTCGAAAATGAGTCTCAGGATTTTGGACGGTGAATGTGTGTACTTCAGTTCCTTCCCGGACATCACCATCCAGTAAAATTTTCCATAAATTTGTCAAACAAGTTATCAAAGTCAGTCGGTAACTAACACAATTTATTTCACATTGGCTACCTGTTAGGACAAGAATTGATAGGAATTGCTGCATTGTGCTCGCAGGATACTTCAGAAACTCGTTCCAGAAGATCCAACCACGTTTGGAATGCCAGAGAATGCCAGATAAACCAGAAACAGCGAACTCCCATATACTCGTGACAAAGTCGTACTGTCCTTTGTGATTGAGGTGTGAAGGCATTATTTCTTCCCTTCCACGAGTTCAGAGTTCACCAGTGATGTCAACTTTGTAGCGAGAAGTCGGTCTAGAAAAGTTCGAAGTCAAAGTGCGCAAGCTCCGATCTCCTAACAACTGACTGCAACCGCCGGCGAGTTATCCACTGCGATCGAAAAATAACGATACATTGCCAGTAGTTCGATGAAGCTCAGAAACGATTTTGAACGGCGTGAAATATTCAGCAAGTGTACCAGTAATATAAGTTTATTAAGATTTGCTGATGACTAAAGTACGCCTTACGTAAACATAGGATGTACGTCACTATTTTTCGAATCCTTTGGGTTTTGTTGTAGAAGCATGAATATTCATCGACCTCATACCATCCATTCCAGACGACTATGTGGACGGGAAGACTCACACGCCGTTTTCGACTATGTAAGAGCTAATGGTCTGGTCACACCACTTCACCATTTGAGCCACAGGTTTTTTCAACTGAAATAGTAGACGTTTACTCTACCTTTATGAGATTACGTCAGAAAAAAATCAACGGTTTATACCGAATAAGGATCCTGAATACTCTTCTGACCTAAGTTTCTCCCCTGAGCAAATAAATATGAGCAAAACATTTTGTCCAACATTGGAATCAACTCATTTTCTCACAAGCCGTCTGTCAACACTTCGCAAGAGGTGCTTCCGGTAACTTTGGGTGACTATGAACAAGTCTGATGACAGTTCACCCAACCATATGGGTAAAGCTGATTCATTCAGATGTGTCGGTTACTGGCTTGCGCTCGCACATACTTAGCGTATTTTGATTGAGGAAATGAGCAGAGCGACCCAAATGATCGCCCCACGATGAGTCAGTGAAAGATGATTCCGCGAGGAAACTCTAGAGGTTTTCTTTCTGTGTTGGTGGATCGAAACTAATTTCTAGCCTTCTTACCGCGTTCATGCGTTATATAAAATTATAGTCATATTTCTATGTTCACTGGCGTGTTTGACCAATTGTGTTGTTTCACCAATGACAACTGAACCTGTCCTCAAAATGGCCCCTCTTTGAAGGGTCTTTCCAGATCAGTATATTGCTAGCCGACTGTACCTTTTACATAATTTTTTTCTGGAAACTTCAGATGGCTTATAAAACCTACAATTTCTCCTGGTGACAATGACAACATTCACAAAAGTATATGCTGTTGGAAAACAGTTGCGGTCAGAATGACTTTTACTAGGTTTAATCACGTTTTATCTTACTATTAACATGGAACCACTTGTTTGGTTTCTGGAACGCGCGCAACATGTGTACGAAACGACTGTTTGCAGGAATCCAATGACTCGAACTGTTTGAATAACCGTTTCGTCTGATATATCAGTTATGTATATATATGCTCTTGTAGATGAGCTGCTGACCACATTCTTGTTCGCATATGTCGATTTACTCAACACCAGTGACAAATGTGAATTCGCCTCAAGTTCAGCAGTCCGGTGACAGATAAATCTGTAGATTTTGTAATTTGCTTCTCATGACCTCACTAGAGCATGGAAATGAAGCAAGCCATCTGCCAGCAGTTTCAACATGGTGAATTTATCAGGCACAGCATTAGGTAAGGAGGAGCGTTGTCTGTTATGGGAGTTCAGTGATTAAATAAAGTTATAAGAACCAATAAAATAATTCCTCGTTTTAGTCCGTGTTTCTAAGACTTACTTCAATGAAGACGAAGTAAGTTGGAAGAGGGATGGTCACATTCCTAAGGTCTCAACAGTCAGGGGCACCACATAGTGCGTTGTTAGGGTGGGGGGCTTTAAGAAACTTTAGGCATATGGAAAATATTGTGATTACAAAGGTGGATAAATGTAAGGCCATTGTCGTCCTGAGTAAGATTGACCATCAGATGATAGATCTTACCGACAAATTAACAACGGGATAATTACGTCAATAATCAGCATGAGTAAAGTTGAGGTTGGGAGGTATTTAAGATCCGTGATAAATTTGGGAAAAACCAGAGGTTGTATCTTAGAAGTGCAGTCCAACCGCTGCCTTGTGGGTGTCCAAAAATCACAAGACAGATAAACTCATAATAATGATGGACGTCATGCGTTCAGCATCAAACAGACTCGATTACAAAGTATCCTAAAACCACCTACCGGTGAGCCATCCACCTATATTCAAAACTGGTATAGTTTTACGAAAAATCTTTGAAGAGAGACGAAACTCTGGTTAGTTCTGACGTCGGCTGGAAGTGTACAAACATTCCTAGAAGGACGCTCTTTACATAGTGAAGCGGATAGTACTGGTCGACACAATACTGCAAGAACGGACGTTAGTCTCCGTAGGTGAGCTATTTGGAATCATCAGTGTACGATTGAATATTGATTGCTTTTTCTATCAGGTCATGCTTTTGAGCTAAGCTATCCCATATCCCCGGTTCTGGCTAACATATGGAAAGCTGTGAACAGAAAGTTTTGACCGGATTCGAGCCTTAGCCTGACGTCGCGCAGATGACGTTTTGTTTATAAACAAGCGTAACAACGTTGGCGAATTCTACCAAGATCTTGATACATTGAACTTTTACAATAAGTTCAACATGGAGTTGGAGTCTACTTTGGGTACACTACTCTGCCGGGTCCGCAAGATACACGAGTCATGGAAAACTAAAAGGCAGTGTTTTTCACAGACCCATGAATAGTGGCGCCACCTTTGACTGCTCAGTGTTCCGAACGCCGTGTATGTCGGAATGACTTTAACGTTTTTTTATTGGAGTAAAAGCACCGCCCTACAAGTCGACTAACAAGCACCACAAATTGAGGTCAAAATGATACTTTATTAAAGCCGATGCCTAACGGCAGCTGAGGCGTTTATTGGTCTCCTAATGTCAACACCCAATCGGAAAACAGATCATTCCCTACAAAACTAGAGCATGGAGATTTACTGAAAGGGTATTGAGTAGCATCGAAAAGCGGAAAATTCCACACCCGACGTTGATGCGGGGGGACAAATGACCAGAGAACTGTACACAAATCTGGTAACCACAAGCGGCGCATAAGCAAAGCACGAAGAAACGCAGATGAATATCAAGCAATAGCTACAGACTCGGCAATGGCATGGTATGCAATGGACACAATTCTATCAAGGAATATGTAAGTTTTGAGTGGAGGGGGACTAAGATTCACACAATAATGACTGGTGGCCGAGGCGGTAGAAATCGTCCAGCCTTTCAGTGTGCAAAGAAGAGAGGGCGCAGAGCGGGTATAGATCACTTGAGTTGACGATGTGCGGTTATCAGTAAAGATGAGTCTTCTAGGCAAACGATTTGGGTCTAAAGGACTAAGCCCAAGCTGACTAAGATCCACTTGGTCTCTCTCACCCTCTTACCCAGTTTTTCCACCAATTTCTAGTCCACAAACATCCAAAAGGAGGACTCAGATGGAGTACCGTAGACTAGAAGACAGGAGGACCGATGTAAGTCGATAATTCCCTCATTAGTCCAACAGTCGTAAGTTCTAGATACCCACAATAAACAGCAGGAAATTTTGGCTTAAATGAAGCGCTGATTTAGTTCGTCTAGTGAAGACAATCGTACTGATTAGTTTTCCGTCTTTCTTCGATTGGACTGAACGGGTAACTTCTTCTTTTGGCCTGACGGAGTTTTTTTTTGAAAGCGAAACTTTACCCAGCGATAAATTCACCGATCGTTTACCAAACCTTTCTGAAACAAAGATATTTGCCCGTTCGACCACTAATTCGTCTGCTCCGTTCCCTGAATCCAACCTAAATCGACACAAGGTTTTTTCACTATGGCATTATGGAATGTAATTGCCCCAACCCATACTAATTTCGGTTCCAGACTACTTCGTTGCGTTTGTCCATCACTAGGACAAATACAAGCGAGTGGGCTTGTTTTTGTGGTAACTGACCGGGAGTTTGGTTGCAGCTGGACAATTTTATTGACCTTGACCGCAACAATTTGGCCGGGATACACGAAAAATGTGGAACTGCCTTCTCCGTTCACATCTCGAAACCATCAATGAATCGGAGTCTGAACGGATAAGTCTACCGAAGACGGTGGGCACGCGATCGAAATAGGTTGATGTTCCGCCGCCGCATCATGAAATGCTTTAATTTCAAAACACTTGATTCGGCTTTGTGAATTGTATAAATTCAGTGTCATCCTGGCAGAACATCATTAGCGAATGAGTGGATTGAAAACTGCATGCATGTAGTGAACTCTGTCCGTGTTTGATGCAAGGAAGTGGTCCATACACTAGGGGATAATAGAATGCCCCTTGACTATGCCGTAGGACGATTCATGAGCTTGTATCATGCTCGAGCAACTCCCGGGAAAACATTCCGTAAAACCTTAACGAAGTAAACCATCTTGCCATTGCATCCTTGGCAAAACAATGTGTTGAGAATAAAATAGAAAAGATGTATTAGCTTTAGATAAAATAAATATCACCAAAAGCTTCCGAGAACCGATCCATTGGTGGCGTGGTTGCAACAAAGTCAACAGTAAACTGCGAGAATGTTTACTGACCTATGTCCTGGTGTCGTTGGAAACACAATATATTGTTCTAAGCAAATCAGGTTGGTGTAGAATTAGCTGTCATTTAATCGCTTGCAATAACACCATGAATGTTTATATTATGGTGCCCACACGGATATTAGGAATGGCGGATTGGAAGTCTAAACCACGCTCCTCAGAATAGCGTGTCTTTTAATATTGGCATGTATTTCGGATGTTGGATTCGCGTCTGTTTGTTTTATATCCTTTGTGCACACATCTCTTACAATGAAGTGATAGCTAGCATTAGGCAAACAAATACATCAAATTGCTCTCGTTAGATGCAGTTTCTCGATATTTTCTCCCAAGATTCCCATAACTTTTTAAAGGTGCAGAGTGAAATGCTTACTTGAATTTAACATGTTTTAACAAAAACATGTTCCGAATTATTCGAAAATGGACCACAAGGGACAAAGCTTTTATCCGTGGTACGCTGTTCAGGCCCAGTTATCACCGGATCGATCCAACTTAAGAAGTGGTTGATGACAATTGACATACTAAAAAGTAGGCTCTTTCGTAAACGATTTATTTCCTTACCATTTTTGTTTCGGGAACAAGTTAGTTTGCCATTGCTGGAGTGCAGATGCAATCGAAACTACGGACGTTCCTTTTATTACTAATTTCCTCACAGAGAGCAATTCCTCATCTTTCCATCTTGTTTTCTGGAGAGATCCCATTATGCAATATGAACAAATTTGTTTGGGATATTCGGGTATAATTTTTTGAGCCGGAACAGTCAGTCAGCCAAAAGAAAGCTGTAAATGCTCAATAATCCGCACAAATGCACGTGTTTCAGAAAGTTCAGGCAAATCACACATCCATTTAGCCTAATTGTGTAGGGGTGATCCTTTGGTGAACCGACAAATAACCAGCAGGGCGGCTGTCTATCGATAATATAAAGTAGGTCTCCGATAGTGAAACGCAAAATGAGATCACTTGCAGTGATATATGCCAGTGATACTGCGGGTACTTCTTGACTCTGTTTGAACATAGGATGCGATAGCCACAGTTAAAGGACATCACATCTCTGCACAACTACCGATATACCACGAGAACTTGCGTGCTGAGTAACTTTTTAAAGTTATAGTGTTGTTTTGATCCTGTTTCCACCACAAGAAGATCCTAATCCTAAAGAAACGGCATAGGCTGAAATCCTAGGCCCCAGGTTGTGCTATTAAGGAAAACCGGACCGTTTGAATCCACAAAATCTCACAGGTCTGATGCGTACACGATTGAAAGGGTAGATACACACCGCCCCATTATCTAGTGGTGTGAAAGATGGAACATCATTTGATCGGTCATACCAATGTGATCAGGCCACCGAGCTAAAAGCGTCTGACGATCATGAATGCAGGGTGGGCCTCCTAGTTAAGAACGAATTCAGAGGACATCTGTCGCCAGATAATCAAGTTTGAACGCCTCGGAAAGCTGATTAAACATTTAATTAAACATGTGTGGGCGGTTAATAGGTGGAACAATGTAAGGCACAGTAGCGTTTTTCGGGCGGGAGTTAGATATGAGTGAGCAGTTCTGCCCACTTCACGTTTTCAGTCTAAATCGGGTCTTCTTGTAGTTTGGCGATGCTTGAAACTTGTTCTACACGACGATAATCTGGTTGCACAGCGTCTGACGAACAAACAGGTACAGAGAGCTATAAACAAATTAGGCGAGTGTGTAGTTAAAAATACCGACGGGCTTTGCGTTTTCAATGAACAATTTCTGACCAACTCAGTTATCCAAGAAGTTTAACTGTTTTCTGCCGGTAGACTCATCAATATCTCTCAATATCAAAATATTTTTTGAATTAATTACGAGAACAAGTCAATTTTAAGTTAGTATTTCATCACCAAAATAACCCAGAAGGCTACTAATACACCGATGAATTTACATAGTGAATTAGAATTCTGACTTTAGAAGCATTGTGCAAAAGTAAAAAATGCACCCTCAGCAGGCTATTCAAGGGGCCGCACAACTGGAATACCTTGCATAAATATTGACTAGATTGGACTGAAAGACTCCTTATTTCATTCCTAGAGAAGCGTCAAGTGTCTGCGTTCATCCAGTGAAAATATCAAGTTATATTTTTGAAACTATAGCCCATGTGATAAATGTCCAAAATATGAACGATAAGGAATCTCACTGATGATTCAACAATGCTCTGGAAATGGAAAATCAGTGATGAAGTCTGGCAACATGTCGAAACATTGGTAGCTCGGGTGAATTTGTTAGCTGTCTACATTTAGTTTTACGTTGTGCACTACCTTCATTCACTTTCATTGGTTGTTTCGACACCTTCTGTTACAGTCTGTTTTCTCCTTTGGATTCGATTTGTCCGTCTTTGGCTAGTACTGCGTTGTGGTCTCATTTTCTTGAAGTTGAATGGTTAATTGCGGCTTCTTGTTTTCTTATTTTACTGACCAGTATTCTGGTCTCCTACAGAAGAGTGACTGTGGAATGGGCGTATAAATGAAGCATTGACGAGGCTGCAGGCCTCAGTAGTAGTGGAATTTTGGCCATCCACCCAGGCTGCTAACACAAGGTATCGACCAATGTAATAGGAAGTTTTTTGATGGCAAGCGGATTACTAGAAACACGGATTACTAAACACTTCCTAAACCTAACAAGAATACTACTAGGATCATGGATTAAAGAGTTCACTTAAGTGTCCTAAAAGAAGAGAGCACTGATCAGGGTGGGTTATATCAGTTTGCATAAATTCAATGCGGCGAACTGATGCGCGTGCTCCGCCTTCAGATTGAGGGACAAGACGATTGGGTTTGTCTAACAAGAAAGTTCTTGACAAGAGATAATTCGGGACCACTGGGTTTTGCGGGGACATCTCCAAACTAATAGACGCTGGTCTAAAATTGGAAACTTGGATACAGGCCTAACTCATAGACGTTACACGTTAGGGTAATTTAATTTTTTGGGTACTGTTCATACCTTCTGGTCAGATTGGACGTCAGGTTCGCTCTGGTGGTTTTTATCTAGCTCAGTGATCCTCTTCAGTTCATTCTAGAGAAGTTTTAATGTTTCACATGGCTAAAATATAGTACAATTCCCCCCAAATTGCTGGATGAAGCTAGCATGCCATAATAAATCCATTGTTATTGCACCTGGGAGAGTGATAAGTGAATCATCTGCGTTTGACTCAGTTTCATAAGGAAGATCATATTTCCAAGTGATAAACACAAATTACTTCATTCTGGGCCCACCTGTGCCGGTAGTCCTCTTTGAGCTACCGTGGCCTTCTGCTGCACCTCCCGCTTACATGGTATGGTTAGTGTTCCTACCGTATTCGTATCGCTTTTCATGGGCCTAGCAAATCTCTTTCTCAACCTCCCATCACCAATCATCTAAATGCACTTTTAGGACCGACTACACTTGGCATCACTTGGCAACGTGTAACTGAATATAACAAGAATTTTTCCAAGCAATATATTTGCCGCTACCTATTTTGTATATTGTCAGTAGCCGATACATGAAGTGGTAAAACCACTACCACTCTAAGGACGAGTAGCAGTTAGGGTAGAAAGGCAATACGGTTCCAGGATCAGATAGCTAAGGCATTTTTATAGTTCACTGGGAGCAACTTGGCCCTAGATATAATTGAGACCATCCAGTACTCTTTCTATGTTGTTGTCCGATATAATTACTTTCAAGAGTGGAATGACAGCAGTTTGTTCAAGAGAAAAGACCGCCGGTTGGTGGCAAATAGGTGATTTTGAAAACATTCTAAAGTATCAGAATTTTGTTTCTAAGTAGAACTATATGAGTAATCTCCTGGCCCATTCTTGTAAATTGGTTCTATGTTGCTTGTTCAATACTTCACACTGTGTTCACCGCTGGGAATAAAACGGCAAAAAATAGTCAGCTCAGCACTGATCGTCTTGCTGCAATCCTTGGTGTGCTTTATGAACTGCCCCCCCTCGATGGTTTATCTTGACATAACAAACTGAAACATAACGGTCGAACTCGGGTCAGTCCATCATCGGTGTCGGTATGCTTTCAGCTCACTAAAGAGGCGCAGTTCTCAAAGTTCCACTGATTTCGGTTCTCACTTGAATACCGGACTAAAAATCCGTGAAACACACTACGCATCTGCAGATTGGGTTGATGTTTTATCACAGTATCCTGTAGGGGAGAAACTTTTAGATCAATCTACACAATATTTTCCAAACGTTTCTGAGGCTATAAATCTATCAGTTCCTCGAATATCCAATGAACTGCATGCCAAAAGAGCAGATTTTACGCCACACGCTCGGTTGCAGTTTATCCTAAACAGGTGACTAATTTCGCCTTCTATTTGTCACTCAATGGCTATCACACTTTGATAATTTGTCCAGTCTTTGTAGCCGGCAACAACTAATTAGCGTTCGCTAACTGAACGAGAAATGTGAACGATTCAGACAATGATGGTTTAACTGATCTTTGAAACCTTCTTCAAAGAACACCGGAAAGTGCATTTACCCGCCCGTGGTTATGCTTCAACTGTTTGTGGTTGGCCGCATGCATTTTGA
The DNA here is from genome assembly GCA_004794785.1 of Opisthorchis felineus. Taxonomy (NCBI): domain Eukaryota; kingdom Metazoa; phylum Platyhelminthes; class Trematoda; order Opisthorchiida; family Opisthorchiidae; genus Opisthorchis; species Opisthorchis felineus. The sequence continues at coordinate 81,349 of SJOL01007044.1, forward strand.
ATCCGGATTAAGAACTCATAGCAATTAGAGCGCTGAAACAATCCATACTGCCATCTATTAAAGTCGCTTGTCTCATTAAGTCTATCTTTGGAATAAGTTATGGTCGCGGGGTTGTTCGCCGAGCAGGACAGTTTACGTACGACCATTTCATCATCAATCGGGGAGACATCATCAGTGGGTTGCTAGGAGGCACAGCGTAGATTTCTGTCAGTGGTTGATGTGATAAAACAAACCTTTTATTCTTTGCTTTTCCGACAAAGTGACTTTTTGAAAACCATTCACTTCGTGATTGGTCTGAGGAACATGCTTGACAAGTTACTGTTTTCCACAGATATTTTCCAATTTTCGAATGGTGTTTGCTCCAACGCTTAAGTGAATATTTCGAACAACCACCCGTTGAGTCCAGTTTCATGGAATTGCCTGCAAGTTCATTCTACCTAGAAAACTGTTAATCAAATCACCAAATTCTGATCGTGACATTTGAGTGCGTTGTGATGTTTAGCACTGTTTGGTTCCCCCATATGTTGCTAACTATGGTGGACTTGAGTGTATGGAAATATCGTTTTGACCGATTTGACTTCATTTATCCTCTTTAGCTCAGAAATTTTGCATGTCATTCGGAAATCAGGTTCGTACTAGTTATATTCGCATACATCTGTGGTTTATTCTGACTACCATCAAGGAAACCAAGCTCTTCGTTCTGGTGATTTCTGCGGGTATCTCTCACTGCTCGATTACCGCTCGGTCATTCCACCTGGACCTAATGTTGAAGACGAATCCGCAGACAATCTTCCCATTTTGCTCACTAGTGAATTAAATGTTGGATATATATATATATATATATATGCATAGACGTATATACAGTCTATGCATATAGTACACATAGTATATACACCGAGTTTTAACACCCATTTATGACTACTAGCTGATCTTAGTTGATAGAACTACTTGGTTCGGACTCTGATAAGCATCATTTATGAACCGCACCCAATAAATTTATATCCAATCCTGGAAACATCACAAACGAGAGATTCGGCTGGGTTCCAGATGAGTCTCTCGCAAAACCAAATTTGTTTGCAAATGAGTGTATTTCGCTGTACGCAATCTTGTTATCACGCATGGCGGTAGATTAACATGATCGACCTGAGAGGAAGAAACTTCGGACCGGTTTTGTCCACGGCCAATTCAGCATGCAACAGGACAGCTGTGTTCGTCTGGGAATTTCAAAGAAAGATCCCACCACGTCTTATATGCGAGCACTACACTTATAGATGGCGCGTTTAGCTGAACTAATGCAAAATTCATGGCTATCGTTCTCAACCTAAGATCAGCATCACCACCATATGGACAGCTAAATGACTGAAACAAACGTCGCCGTGATTCGGAACAGTCGCGAGCGTAACAGTTGCATGGGCGCCAGTCGAACCAATTAAGTGCTGTCGAATCACATTTGAAGGAGAACTGGGATCTGGATAAATCACTAATCAGGCGCACATATGCCGTCGTAAAAATTGCGCCTGTATCGTTTGTCGTTGCAGACTGATTCTGTTCTTCTGATGATCGATAGTCCTATGAAAAAGAAAGTAACAAATTTGCTTCGCTCTTGACCCAGATGCATTTGGCCAACATTTCGCTTCCTTCGAACATTTCGTTACTCAAATAGCCAACTTGACCTAATTAGGTATCGAATTTCAGGTTGTTTTCCAGTTTCGGAAGACAGTCGTTGTCCCTCAGTGAAACGTTTATTTTCTTAAATTCAGAAAACAAATTTACCAAAGAGTGAATCAACCTTTTGTTGTAAGCTTATCCGGAACGAACGAGTGAGTTTTAATTAGACGTCTCCAGTTGCTGTGACGTATTTTCTTTTTAATAGAAAACAGACGCGATCAAGCGGTTAGCAGTGAGAAGAGGGAATATGCTAGAAATCTGACATTAGATTGATCGAAGCGTTGACCTTTTTACCACTTCATCCGTTGGTCAGATCAACTGACTTCCTGTCAGTCTATCGATCTTGGTAAACGCATTTTTTCTTCCATACCTGTAGCAAAATGTTTCCTGACCGTAAAGCCTACAACAGTACACGATTGTGACGTTGACGGACACGACAATCCTTATCCGATGATATGACAAACAGAACCGTGCAGTGATTTTGACTTCGTTTGTCAATTCAATAGTCCCCTGTAGTAGGACCACCCGTTGAGACCTTCCGTAAGACTTTATTCTGAATGGACTAACATAATTACTGGTTTTGTGCAACAACTATAAATGTCTCCTAGTTGGTCGTTGAGTTTTTAAAACAACTTTCCATTTGAAGGGAATCAACTGCATTTTAGCCCATCTGTAATCGAATTTCCCAGTAATACGCAGTTAACTGAGGTGTTGCCGAAGTACTGCTTATTCGCAGCCGCATTGAAAGAAAACTAATACGGGATTCTTCTGTGCTCTCGGCATCAGTAGCCTGCTGGCAATCACTCGCCGAGTCATAATCCATTGAACCACATGTTTAGATGCTTCCACTTTTTCCCATCAAAGGGAAGTCATCATCCACATTATATCGTCACAAATCGATGCGGTGTTCTGGCGAAGAAAGCTTATGGTGTAATGTCCCGTTAGTAGTAAGGTGTTCAGACGCGACGGAAGCACTTTTCTACCGTAACACTGTGGTGATCGATCACATAATTGGGACTTCACATTTGGTAAAAATATCGTGAATTGTTCGCGCACTAGCTTCTTTCAATATCTGGATTGTCAAAACACTCTGGTGTTCATAAGCTGTGTCGCTTTTGAAGGGTCATTTCCACAGAAAAAATAGCCCTGAATAGAGGTTTGAGAGCTCAGTTGTTGGCAACGGGGTCAGGCAGTATTACCATATAGTGAAAATTTTTTCAATTAGAATACCTTCGTGTCTAGTAGTTATAATTCTGACAAAGCTTCGTTATAAAATCAGCCTACTGTACGTATTTATGTTGAAGTCAAGGGTGGGGTATCGGATTGTCTCAAATGAACTCATTTCTAACTTGAGATGCGATGTGTTTCTGTGGCTACTACGACCATCGTTTCAATGTTGCCCAAACCAAAGCCTTCCACCATGGGATGCTGGTGCTGTAACTTCCTAAAGTAGTGCAGTTGTCTGCATATTCAAACAACTATTCTTCAACGGCCATGTGACAGAAGAGTACCGTGCTTTCTACAGTATGTACGTCTCCCCAAAGGGATGGAAAATAATCATATAGGCTTTGTTAATTAAAGCACATGCCGATAAAAATTGTTTTCGCAAAGACCGCAATGACCCTAACGCTAAGAACCCGATCACATGATGGTGTTCAAGCTTCCATCCTCATATCATGGCTGGTGTTTTAGTAATTTACCTGTTCACACACTGTGTGGGGCCTCAGCCATGTGTACGAGCTTCCACAAAAGATCAGACAGTTGTCGTCTACTTCAGACAAATTGGCGTGTCCGGAAGAAAGTAACACAACCAACTGTGGTTGCTTACGGATCGAAGAAATGCTAGTTCGGAGGTTGTGCTTCCAGGATTTGCCCCAGTGAGCAGAGGACCTGCAGACAGCTCCGATTCCTTGGCACAGCAGTCAGCGGATGGCAAGTGGACACCACACACAATTTTTATATTTCCACCCTTATTTAAACAGATTTGTGGATCATCCGTTTGACCAGTTGCAATAAGTAGCTGATCCGGTAGGCAGTCCTCCCATAGCACAATTTAGTTGAGTGTATGTTGCTCACGTCTTCTGAGTTCAGAATAGAGTAAGTTATCCAATCAACTCCCTGCTTCATACATATTCGACGATGCCTCAACCAGCACCTTCATTACTTTCATCACTTTAGTGATTTTCAATGTTCTGAAAAGCTCATTTACCGATTCCCGTTGGTGAAGCCGTTTCGCGAGACTTCTCTGTTACTGAGCTGAAGAACAAGTATTTTGCTGTCAGCACTGGGAGAACAAGGAAAAGTCTGCACCAGGTTGTGGCCCGAGTTCTTTGGCCATTTGACCTTTAGGCATCATACTACCAGTGTGCAAAGCAGTGTCTACATGAGACAGCGATCAGTGCGGCAGTGTAAAAGTGTGCCAAGTACACCTTCTGCAGCCAAATCAATCCATCTGAATAGATGCATTTCGACAACACAATCACATAATCAGGACAATCTCTAGGGAATCAAAGTGCTTTTTTCAATCCAACGGAATCATGGAACCATATCTTTGAATCTTGTCACAGACGAACTGATTCGCCTCTGCGCCTATCACAGACAAACACTATAGTTTCTTCCACACTGTTTCAAGCTTTTAATTAGCAGATATTTTCGAAAAATTGGCAGAACTTTTCAAACAATCATTCCACAATTTCGTCGGTTGGTTTAAGTGTTTTGTGGGGTTAAGGCGACCGGTCGGACGGCGGATGTTGGTCGTCGAGCAATGTCATCTCCTTATTGATTAGGAAACGGAAGCGTTAAACCATAGCTTATTTATCTCGGTGGGCGAAATGAGCTAAACAGGCCGCCGATCGGTCGTCATGCGTTTTTCGCAGCAATGTTTACAGGCACTATGGGAGTCAGTTAGGTATTCATTCGCATCCATGAGAATCCAGTTAGAGCACTTTCTAACAGCTTATAGCAAGTAACTTATTTTTGTGTCTATTCGTGCTTGCTCGAGTGACCTACAGAAACTATGAGGCAGAGGTTTCGGAGGAGACCGTCGCGGTGCATCAGACTGGAAAGGATCACCAAGCATCAGCAAAAACAGGAAGCATCAACTCCCATACTGCGTACTTAGAGTTCAACACATACTGGACGATCGAAAACGTGAGATTTGATCCAGGAGATGAAAGCGATTGTTAAATACGGAACAAACCGATTAGCAACCCGGCTGGATTGCCAAAAACTTGACCATGACAGTAAACCAAATGTCATTTCGTATGTTTGCAAAGGTTGATCAGAGAATAATGCTTGAGGCTCAGTCTTATCCGTTGAACTGACTCCTTGCCACGACCAAAAACCTTAATTCCCTTTCCCAAGGATCAAAAATTCACGGAAACAGCATGTTCAAAGATCAGTTTTTCTGTCGTAGTAAATGAACTCAAGTTTCTACTGAAAGACAAACGCTGACGAGGGTGCTTGTTTCGCGATATCGAAATCTGTGTAAAACTTACCAACAGCAAAGGGTTGAGTACACATCTGATTGAGTCTATTGATGAGGTCGAGCTAACGGACTTTCAGAGTATACGGTGCTCGCGTACAAGTGAGGGATGTTTCCAGTTATTCGCTGGATTAGCAAGGTGGTTCGAAACGCCTGATGTCAGTCAATCGAACAGTGATGGCAAGAAACAACGCACGGTATCACTACATATGTGGATGTAATATACGGAGGCCTGGTGGAGTTCAAAACGAGTGCCAATTCTTCTGTGTTGAACGCAACTTATCACATCTAGTTTGCTAAGAAATTTCGTGAATGGATTTTGGGGTGGAGGTGGTTGTCAATGGCAAGAAAGTGCGCATTTTCTGATGCAATGGCGTATGCGTGAAGAACTTTCTCAGATGTAACAGAAGTGATCTAGCAATCGGTTTTTCCTGGAGGAATTCGCTGAAAACGGTGGTTGCGAAACAAATCACCACTCATATTGCCTCGCTCCCATTGAACCGATTTTTAAACATGGGATTCTACACCGGGAAAACAAATCCGATTCGCTCAGCGTTTTGGGTGAGATCAGCTACCGCACATATTTGGAAGTCAGGGTCATTAGCCTTGTAAGTTGCCTGCAACATCCACGACCGGACAGACTGCTCTTTTTCTTGACGCACACCAGTACTTGCAAACAGTTGTTTTTTTCCACCGTATTGTGTTGATTGGTTTTCTTTATCCGCACACAGAAAAACGATGTTTAGTTTGGATCCTATGAAAACGGTCCTTCTCCTAAGGCCCTCAGAAAAGTCTCACAACGGCTATATTATTTTCTTATCATTCCCAGACACGTTTGCATGGATTGCAAAGATACTTAGCTTCTCCGGATCGAATCACCTTGAGGCCCCTTGACATGAATACTTGTTTTCGCACCCAATTCTCATAGCGTCTGCTGCTATAATCTGGCATTCGGTTTCCATAACGCGTTGCTAGATAAAAACGTCTGTCAGAATTCTCTGGCAAACTACATAAGTTAGTGGTTTGGAAAGAAACTCATTTTTTGTGGCTACGGTGGTTGACCTATCTCTAAGGGATATCTGTACAGACTTTGAGAGTAGACGAGCGTGGTTGGCGAGTCTGACTGAACTTTAATGAAACCCTGGTCTGCAACTCTTAACTACCAGGCAGTGAGGTTCCGAAAAACTCGGTACATATTCTTTGATGAGGATAATGTCCCCACTGTCACATCCAAGCCTGTTGCGTGCTGCACCACCTGAGCCGATATAAGGCGTCATTCGATCAAGGATGTCCCACGAAAGTCGTAGAAGCCATTCTACCATCGTTTATCCGATCCACATGTACTAATCCTCAAACAAAACGGGTTGATATCGTATGAATGTACGACAGCATCACTCGAACTCCAATGTGAATACCTGATTTCACGTGGTCAATGTGTAAGCAGTTATAAAATAACGAACTGTACACGCAAGTTGTTCGGCGTGAACAGGGCTACACGTGGTAGAGTGAAAAACGAGGCTTGCTGAAGGCGCGCCGGAAAACGTACCGTCAGCCTTTCTTAACTAAAATTGGATTTCGACGTTTTTGATGACATACGTCCCACTTCACAGCCCTTGTCATCAGGGGATTGAAACCAGGGCAGATGTGCTGCTAAGTGACCGAAAACGACAATTTACCACCTTTTATTAAACAACCACAAACCGGTTAGAAATCAGAAGGCCAAAGTTATTTTCACAGGGTGTTTGCCATCTACCGTCTCTTATAGGTATGCACCTCATCCAGGACCTTGGTACCGTGGCACCGTTTATTGTTTTTACTACGGGTTACAGAACAGCTCATGGTAACAGATATTATCTTCAACTTGTTCCAAGTGGGCATTATAGGTTACTGAAATATTTATTTACAGAACACTTTGATTTTCATGTTTACCTACTATCGAGAAGCAGGTCTGACGAATATTTAGCAAACAAGTACAGTATTACTTATTTTGTCCAAATAACTCACCTTCTACTGACACTATATTTGTAGTATAACCTCATCTGTGGCTCACTGAGTTACTGGTTGAAAAGTTGGATTTCACATTAAACGAATCAGTGACTTGAATAAAGTATCAACAAAGGGGTTGGTTACTAATCGATAAAGCAGGTTGCGGATGATTCCAGTTATTTCTTAAATAAAATATAGTTACAAACCAAAGAGATCTCAACTGGCAACCTAATGGAATTCGCCGTCAGCGGTGTTACACACCGAATGAACAGGACAAAGTTCGTTTCATGCTTTCCTGGGAACGACATTCAAGGCACCGAATCATTTACCCTGAAAAAAAAAACTATTTGTAAGGTGAGTGAAACTTTTGGACAGACCACTATCAGTTTTGCTCTTTTTGAAGCTCATTAATTGGTCATAGTAAGCGCAAATTCTACTGTTGTAGGTTTGTCAGACACGGTCTCCGTCTTTTTGAGTTCGTCGAACTGTTTTCATCCTCATTCGGTTGTTGTGAGTGTATATTGGGAGTTAATCCTTTGAACTGATCCTCTTTCGCTTGTTCATTGTATGGCTATTCATAAAAGCCCAGAACAAGTTTCTGGAACCGGCCAACAACTCGGTGACTTGATTGGGCCAGAAAATATTAACTGACGGAAGTAGTATTTGATGAGGTTGCTGTTACACTGAATACTCTTCAGCACATCAACCGTTTTGCTTGCCCAGCGGAACGAGTTGTCAGTTTTGAGAGCTCGAATTCATGGGTCCAGCAATCTTCCGTCAGCACTCATATATGTACACGCAGCTTGCGAGTGTGAGTTTATTCGTTTTTTTCACGTCGCACCGGACTACTTGGGTGTTTCAGAGACGCTTTGCGCGTCACCAGAAACATGAGGGCTTGATTGTTCCCGGACGTCACCCCAATAATTCCAAATGTACTGTAAATTAATCATGCCTGTCCCAGCAAATGGCATTCAGGAAAATAAGGAAAGTCATGAAAATCTGGTTGGTTAAACCAGTGCCTCTGGACTTAACACTTTTGGGAAGGAAAACATGATAAATCAACTGTTTTGTGGCAAAATACCATCTTAGAAACAGGAGACTAAACTGAATCACTCATTTGTGATATGACTGAACCGAGTGTGCTGCACTAGGACAGCCACATGAGCGTATTTTCCGCTTGCGTTCAAACTAGAAAATAAGGTTGATGGAACCTCGAGGACTACGCCTACCTAATGAACCCCAAGAACAGCGAAACCGTACGTTGGCTGTTGAATAATTTCCGACAATCTTAGAAGTAGTGAGTTTTATAAGAGCGTTAACCATATAGTTCCTCCAGTGTTGATTAATAACTCAAAGTTGGATGCGCATCTCTATTTTGTATGCATTAAATGAAGCTGGGGAGCCCGTACAGTGTCACATTTTGTTACATCCCCGACCAAAATTCTCCGACGAAAAATCAGCCAAAGATTTATTTACATCCCTTTTAGGATGGTCCAAAAGAATAGAAACCGGGAGCATATTGTTTCGTTTTTAGTTAGTTATGCGGACTGCAGAAATGGCTTTATTCATCCGCGACTGATGACCAAACATTTATTTCGCATCCGCCAAACCAAGGGGTTTTCCGAATGGTGCGATGTGCTGGGACTAAGCAACCACACAGAATAGTTATTGAATCAGGCCCACAGCTCTTAATGGGACCAAAAACTTGAAGGACAAACAAACCCACATTTTGGCCAACATTCTTTCTACAGTCTATCCCGTCTGTTCATTCTATGTGCCCAAGCCAAAGCTAATCAGCAGTTTTTCGCTCACTGGGAATAATGAAACCAAAAGATATCGGATTAATTTCTCCGTCACGCTAGTCCTTCAGCTGGCTTATTCGCCCTCTACGCGATTGTTTCTTGCCTCATCTGAACATTTGTCTGGCCATTGTAATGATATGGCATGAGCGAATTTGCGTTCACTGTTAACGATAACAATCTGTTAATGTCGAGTTCACGAAACCGAGCGCACCTTATATGAGTTTCCTAATTCGAATTTCACTTTTTCCCTAAATGGCTTGTGTTTGCGCCTGCGATTCCGAAGACACACTACAGACGGTTACTTTCCTGACTTAACTGGTGTCCAGCGGTGACGAAACGATAGTTCATCCTGAAATTCACATCTGTTGTTCACACTTGTCACCTGTTATCTCGGGACACGTGATCCGGTGGAGTATATGGTTTCGGCTACTGACCACGAAAGCCGTTGTAACAACACAGATCGACAGAATTGAAGCGCGTTTAGCTGTCGTGTTTTTTGCACTGCGACAGAATCTTTCAGCGTTCTACGCCTAAGAACAGCAATTAGCCATATCATTTTATAGCTCACAACAGCCTACAGTGATCGCTAAACAAGGTTTAGCCAGAATTCTCCCTACCAGAAAACAACGGTGCACAGAGGTGACAACTATTCAACAGTCTGAAGAGATCTAATCCGTCTTGGGTTATAAACCCTAAGGGGGGGTGGAATCACACAGCAATCTGCAAAGCAGCCATTGGTCGTTGGCTCGTTCGCTGAGCTGGGCAATTTGATTGCAAACGTTTCATCACCAATCGAGGTGACATCATCAGTGCGTTATTGGGGAGCCTAGTGGTGGGTTGGGTGGTAGTCATTTGCTGTGCAACTGATCTGATATGCATTACATAAAAGCTTTCTTGGAAATACCAGCCTACGGATATTTCTGTACACACCATTCAAAGAACAACTAATGCAATACGACTAATGCAATAAGACTATGTGGTTCTGGAGAAAGCGAACCCACCCGCTCTTGCTAGAACAATGAAGTTGGAACTAAGTACACCAAACAGCCTGATTAAGTTATATTTCAGCTACACGGTCGAATCACTAAAGCGTATCGTTCGATTGTGGAGTTCAAATTGGACCACGCTAAGTGCTTTAGGTTGTCACTAATCAGATGGACTTAACAGACTGCATTTTTTTCAGTCAGTATAGTTTGATTGGCAATTTGTTCTTTCAAAAAGCTGTACAGTCCGGCAAGTTTATTCAGCTGTATGAGGTTACACAACGCTTCTATCCTGAAGTTCACCAGCCGGGCTCGAGCCAGCTGAAAATGCGACAATATCCCCTGGGTCCACTCTGGATTGGTAGTGATAGTTCCTCATAACTGAATACATGGGCATATCCTTATCAATGATTCCGCAGTACGCATTGAAGAACTACATAACAAAGCGTCGGTGGTGATTTTGTTCGTATGTTCAAGACATTTTTCATCAATAAGTCACTCAAAATAAATGTGTTCGCTACTGGTTTTCTAGGATAAAATGAGCGATGAGGACCAGACTACCATATGAACAAGTCCAAAATTTGTAGTGCTAGAGCCGTAGGTATTCAAGTCTAACATACAGCTAGACGTACATCATCACACAAACAGGTACATTTAAAACATATAAATATACCACTGACAACGTCTGCTGATCTGGTTAACTCAACATACGTCTAGAGAAAGCTCTGCTCAATTGAGGCCGTTTGAACAATCAAGTTAATGATAAAATACTCCTGCTGACTTCGCAACCTATCCGAAATCGTGGTGTTATGTCCGTACACCTGGACTGTTTGGTGAAAAAGACATGTTTCACAGCTTTTGGGTGAAAATGAAGGGAGTCATCAAACAGTTATCATCAAGACTCACTGATATTCGAACGTATTTATCCTTCCAGAAGATGTTTTCTTATATTCGCCGAATACTGTCATTTGCATACTAATTTGGTTTTGAAGGAATACCTTACTGAATCCGGTTAAATCTTTCTTTTTTGATAGATAAGATAAGGTAATCGTTCAGCTGAGCACCCTTTCGGTGCCCAGCTGCGATGCCGCACGAAAGAAGCATTTGATGGCCGACCTGGTGAACCTTACCAAGGGCGTAACCGGTTGTGGGCTGTCAGAGAGTAATCAGCGACGTTATCAGTAGTATATCCTAAAGCTTTTTTGGCGGTTGTTCACAAGATGTCATATCGGTCCAGCACTTGTTACAAAAGTGGAAGATATTATTGAAGACTAATGTGAGCATAAATAACTTTTTCTTTATCAAGTCCTAAATCTGCGCGCTAAATGAACCACCTACAGGACAAACGTCCCGACAAGGAACGATTTATCGGTAACAACTTATTCACAACCTCATTTACCTTGACATGCGAGTAACTTTGCACCAAACCAGCGATTTGAGCGTTCGCGGTAACTTATTTTGTCAGGCTTTCTAATATCAAGGTCATGTGTGTTTAAATTTTGTTCACCAGAAAAATGGAAGTTTTATTGGCACCCATCATGAATGAAGTGCCAGAGAACGAATTCTAGCAGTTGAGATTCCTCAACAACGGTTAATCACCACACAGTGCGCTTCTTGTGCAACATTGTTTGTACCTTTGATCAGACGAGGCCATTCAGGCAACAAACTCACTGGGTTTGATAGCTTTTGAGTGCTTTCTCTGGCACACCATAGGCTTAGAGCGAGATGCTCGGGAAAATTTTGCAAACAAGACGTGAAGTGAAGTTGACTGTTGGCTGATATCTTCCGATATTCCGATGGTAACCATGGCATTTTTAGTGCCAGGATAGTTACTTTGTAAGAAGGGAAAAGGACAACTTTTCAGATGTCGACTTTTCTCGAATAACGTGTCAGATATAACCGTGAAAGATTTTAAAGAATACAGTGATATCGAATCACTCTTCATGGAGATTAAGTATTCGTTTGCGGACTTCAGATTTGTAAAAATGGTTGTTTTATTATCATATTGAAAGGAACTATTTAGAATTGCACAGACTAAAGCGGAGAGATACAGAACCAGCTAGAGGTAGATAGGAGGGGTAAGGCTTGAGTGATTTATCGGGAGACCCGTGCTTCGAACCACAATCAGTGTTTTGAGTTGCTTCTCTCCAGGTTTCGGCTACTTGGAGGTACCCCAGCTCCAGGTCCGATTTTGAGTCACAAGGCAACGACAGACGGGGAAGTGTGTAATTGCTGAACGGTTTCGTTTTGACTGGATCAAGCGCCGGCTGCCAGTGCACACAGACGGAACTACGAGTTCAGTTTTTTCCTTGATCTTACAACCAACTGACATATTCACTGTCCTCACAACAACCTTGAACGGCTCAAGAAAACTTCCGGTTGTTTCTCGTTGGTGTCTCTTTTTACGGGTTTTGTTTCAATCGATAAGAAACACACTCGATGCTCCTTTTGCTATCATTAAGTTACCCTCTGGTCATTTTGAAGGAGCTGCGCTCTATTTTGTCCTACACTTTGCTGACTTAATCATCAAAAATCAGATAAAATTCCGCTTAGATATACTTGCTACTGTCTTGCTCTTGATACTCTTGGATGTACTGGTTTCAAAATTTCATCAATTCCCATCACCCACACTATTCTGAAAGGCGTGCACATGGTTCTGGGTCTGCACACGGTCGAAATCAAATTTAGGTTTACGAAGTACATAAGGTTGACGGAAACTCAGGGACTGCGCCTACCTGATGAGCTCCAAGAAGGGCAGAACCGATCGTGGGCTGTCGAAGAGTTTTCAGCAACCTTGTGAGTAGTTTCTTTTATGAAAATATACTGCGATACCTCGAATATTGTATCAACTAAAACATGAGGCGGCCTTTGTGCAGCACATTCAGTTGAAGAAAATCATAAACGAGAGATTCAATTGAGTCTCTCGTGAAAACCAAATTGATTTGCAAATGAGTTAACTGTACGTGCTTATGGGGGCTTGAATTTATGTCGAGTCGTTCACACAAATGATTACATCACTGAAATCCTTTCGCTATCTTGGCACACCAGACATCATAAAGTGATAGAATTGGGGGCCTTGAAACGTATCGAAACATGCAAATCGTTTTTCAATCGATCGCTGCATCCTAGATTACTGCACGCTATGTCATAATGCCACGTAAGCGCAATCTACCGTTTAAAGCTACATCTACGTAGAAAGCTGATGCATTGTCATAAATTAAGCTACTGGCTACGCATAGCTCGATGAATGAGTACTCCTAAAAGACTACCTGGTAGCACACGACTTTGGAAGTAGATAGGTAGGTAGATGGTAGATTAGGGTGCTCAAACTCCATCAACTCTATCCAACATTGCGAACTGTCAAGATATTGAGATATCCAGGGTTAGCTCACACCAATGTTCTGTGGATCGCCTTTCGGTATCGCAGTTCGATACAGTTGACCTAATTCAACGTCTGTTATAAGACACATATAGAACAGTTCAGCCAGGCAACATTGCGTGAAATGTAGTATAAGCCTGGGTTGGTGCAAATCGATGCGAGCATGCGGTGGACAAACTGAGGAAGGGCCTCGGGACCTTTAATTTACATGAACGAGCAGTTTTGCATGACGAATCTGCAGACCTTGCATGGAATGTAAATTAGATTGAATGGCCGGATGTCTTGATTTTAATATGAGAAGGATTAGGAAGTGAAGTCACGCAATACTGAAATCCGAGAGACTAGTCAGCACGGCCGAATGATGTGAATCACTTGATGGAAGGGTGGACGGAGCACACTGTTTAATCACACTGTTGATAATTCGCTTGTGGATATTCCTGAACTACGAATTTCCCATGATTCCCAACAAGGATGAAACAACTGTACGGAAATTCTCCGCTTTGCAGTGCATACTAACTTCAACTAGAGGAAGAAATATATTAAAATACTAGATCACTGTGTGAATCCACGTAGAAAAGTGGAAAATAACATAAATAACCTATTCACACTTTGGTAAAGAATGTACTTCTTCCCGATCTGTGTTGATGCGAGCTATGCGAGCTACAAATCGCGGTTCAGGATAGACAGCGCTCACAGAATGACTTGTCTTCATACTTCCTATCGGCCTCTGAACCTCAAAGTTTGTGATTTTGCACCCGATGGTTCGGATGCATTTAATTTCGCTGTTGCAAGCCGACTGTCTTTTCTCACCAGTTTACATGGTCGTTGACAGTAAATTTTCAGTGTTTTACTGTTACGCAACAGCTGCAAGCACTTGGTAGGGCTGAATGAGTCACCGATGTGCACGTCTGTCTAGAATATCTTATTTACCGCCATGTAGCAGCAGCTCCAACTGCAGCAGACACTGAAATGACCGCTGCCCGCTGTTAGACAACAACAAAAAGGGTGAGAATGACAAGAAAAGGCCATGTTGTCACTTGGGCATGCGATGTGCATTATGCCGAGCTGACAAGCTGAGACCGAATAACAAGAAGTTAGTAAAAATATAGAACCACTTGTGTCTGGCGTCCACAGGTAGGTGCAACTTGGTTTAACGGAGAAAGTGCAGTGAGTGACAGTTTAGTTGCATGAAGTGTACGGGCAAATAGAAACGTGTGTTTGATCACTTACAAATGGATCGTAACAAAGTGCAAGACCCAAAATGTGAGGTGAAGTATTAATGTTTGCATTTATTCTTAGACTAAAACTAGTAGAGTTGAGTTAGTAAGTTGGCAGAAAAACAGTAGCCCTTACCGGGTGAAAATCACGGTGATATATAAAATCGTCCACGCTCTAAGGAATAAGCCGTAAGCGGGAGGGCGGCCTTGTGATCTTTACAAGTGACATGACTGTGAGTTACTGATAAATCTATTTTGTCTGTCGTTTTTAGTGTCACACAAGTTAGTGGTACTGAAAAATTAAGAAGAACCTCCTCCATCGGCGTTGCATCGTCGAATTGCAATTCCTTCCGCTGAACCTCACTGCAACAATACGCCGGTTTGAAGGCTTCAAGCCGCTTTATTCGCCCCGATGGATCAAGCATACAAGGTTTTGCGCCAACACAATCACTTGAATGGTCCTCCACCTTTAACCCTCATATCCTGTATGCCGGAACACACTGTTCTATTTTTATCTCAGCAACCAGAGTTTACTCTGTCTTGGTCACTAGTCGACACAGACGTGAAAAAACACATTTTTTGGTAATCCCCTGTCAGTTTGACATGACCTAACTAGCGTCATCTCCCCTGGCCAAAAATTCACGTTTTTATGCCTCAAAACCCGTATACAGTTAGTTCACAAATCGGTATAAAGTAGAACTGGATGTGGTTGATCTTGAAAACGTGAAGTGTGAACAAGACATGGCTGTGGTTGGTTTCCAAATACCAACTACCTGTTTAGTTGGTGGGCAGCACGTAAGCTGGGTGTCCGGGGAGTCATGTTCCACGTCACTTTTACCCAGCTCAACTTTGCGCGCTATTCTCCTCGCCTCTGAATAATGGAGCGAGAGGCAATGTCTCTCAGCGCAATTGGTGTCTTCCTATGCGCCACATGTTAATAACATGCTGATATCCAAAGGACCTTTTGGTAAATTGGTGGAGTAGAGGATGACCTCGAGCTCAGTCCAACTCTATGTCTTGGTTCCAGGAAACTTACGGCTAACGATTTACTGGAAATCGACTGGCTGAAAGTAAAGTTAGAGTGAGCTAGCACTATACGAGGTCATTTGAGCGATGGACTTTAAACGGGACCCTACGTCGAACATACACGGCAGCACAGCTGAATATCGAGGCATATACGAGGCATATATCAACATATACAGCCGATCGAAACGCCGGTGTCATTTTCATCAGCCAGCCACTGCTTTTTCCAGCTCACCTTCAGTTGCTGTGATACCTGTAATAGTTGAACTGGATGAAGTCTAGAGATGCCAGCAAAGAAGCACCTGTCCAGGCGACCTACTGCAGATCCAAATGACCCTAAATTGATTTTCGGCGCACTAGAAACCAAGTTACAGGCTGTCAGGCACTTGTTCTGGAGAAGTGGATATTGAAAAACTACATGTAGTGTGAGCATTATCATCAACTGTGGAATTCCCTAACGAATTTAAACAACAAACCTGATGGATGTCAGTAACACTTTGGGCAGATTCATGGCTGATAGCATTTAGAGTTGAGGTTTATTGGTGTGACTTTGGGTAAGTGACTTTCAGAAGCCAGCTGACGAAGTAACATTCTGATAAATGAGAGTTCCAAGCGCCTTTTCGCTCAGAATTAGTGACCTATGGACTTTGCATTTTTAAGCTTTGCAAATAGTTTTTACGACTCAGTCTGCTATGCGATGCCAAAATCCATACTCGCTAAAAGTCAGAATTTGCCGTGTGGATTGTGTAGCCCGCCATACTGTACCCGAGAATTTATTAAGTTGATTGTCAATAGATGGCAAATATACGGTTTTCGAATTAACAGTTTTAGAAACCGAAAAATGTGATCGTTGGTTTTTTTCTGGGGACAGACTAATGCGTTTCTCTGTGGTCCGTAGTATGGTCCAGTAGCTAGTTTCAGAATGGATTGGCCTTGATGCCAGTGGTGACATCCCCAAAGACCAAAGAAATCTTCTTAAATGCGGCGATTTTGTTATAAAAATGCACATTGTGATTTACAGTCAGTTCTGAGACAAAGTAGCTTGGAACAGTGGTGACAATGATGACGAAATTAGGAGCTAGTTAATGCAGACGAACAATTAAACAAAAGCATATGAGAACTCTATTTTAGTTCCTGAGCAAATAGCATCCGTTTGGTGCAATTTAGTGAAAACAAAATATTCATTTTCTTAGGATACAGTGAGGAAACAGATCCCAAGTGGATTTTACCCCGCACTGTTTCGACAACCCAAGTGAAAATTATGTTCAATGTACGACGAGCATACTAACTGAAAATGTCCGACCTTTCGGTTGAAATCCCTATCAAGGGACAGGGTATTTGAAAATAATTTTGTATGAAACCAGAATAATCCTGGAATGGACGGTGTCGATGGTGATTTCAATCTTGGAAAACAACTCGAGATTGCCGACCTTGACAACATCACTTTAACTGTCCGGTGGCCCTAGACTTCAAGATATCCCGGAAACTGGCCCTGTCATGTTACTGTAGGACTGAGGGGGTCTGATAAGTGGACATCAAGCTACTTTCTGATGTGGCCGGCGGACAACCAGTGATATCATTATTTGGTGCTAAGCGCCCGAATATTTGTTTTCATTGCAAATGACAGTGATTCGACAAATACACTCATTTGCACACCAATTTGTTTTCCACGGAAAGCCCACGTGAATTCCAGATGAATCTCTCGTTTATGATATCCTTCAGCTGAGTGTGCTGCACAAAGGCAGCTTCGTGCTTTAGTTGCTATGATAGTCGAGATATCGCACTATGTTTTCATGAAAGAAACTGATCATAAGGTCGAAGACTTTTCAGTAGACTTCGTGAAGAACATTGATTGCTTCGCTTCAGCTGAAAGCTGCTTTGGACACCGTCAACTATTGGAATTTACGGCAATGCTTCTCCTTTAACGGCTCATCTCCTAGCCTCTCATTTCTAATACGTTTTGCCGCGTCTAGTGATTGTGGTCAGAACTCACTCTTTCTTCCTAAACTGGACACTACATGTTGTGCGAAGTTTGTCTGACTGACTGCAAACAACACCTCGGAGGTACACATTCACATGGGGCGTTCGACTACAGACTAATCCTGTGGATGATACTGTGTCCACTCGAGCAAGCTCTTCAGAAGTACGAACTACCTTCGACGGTCTAAAAAATCTTACAGAACGTTGACACGTGCACCACACTTCTGAACTGCAAAAACTGAAGCACTATTTGGGATCAAACCCAATTCTTAGCTTTGTTCACTTGTGCGGTAGACAGATTCAGCCGATTTGATGGCTGTTCATATCCAGGAGAAGGAGACGAATCCTAAATCACTTCTGATATCATAAATACGGGGAACTTTCAGCTATCTTCTGTGTTAGCAGGAACAGCGTACACTACCACGGTGTGACGTTTAATTTATTCACAGAACACGTGACCAATACATAGGGAAGATACGGGACAGTTTTCAGCATTATTTGGAACAGGTACGAAAAAATGCAGGTAACACAGAAGTAATTCAATTGTCTTTGGTTGAGTGAACTTGTCAACCATGGGCAACAAACGCGTCACATTCTGTAGGTTACGCCGGTCGGGTCCTAGAAATCGCATGTTGAAGGATCTGCCAACTCGTGGAGCATTTTATGCCCAAACACGTAAGATGTGAGATCAACCCAGGGGTGCCTAGCCAGTGGCATGGTTGTTAAGCGCAAAAATCAGGAACTGTGAAATTAAGGTAGCCTTTGGAATAAATCTTTTCACTCCGGCATCCACCTGTTTCACAGCACACTACTTTGGACTGCTTTTTAATGATTGAGAACAAGAGGGTAGATTTGACGCCGCCACTGTTATCCGAATATCGTTGTGCCACTGAGTACCTCAAAGTATTTCGGGTCTTTGATACTCCAAGTTTGCCGACGACGCGCAGCAGCGAGACACGACCGTTATGTTTTCCATGTTCCGTCTTTAAGTCATGCGTAGACTAGCTTGTAGTAAGTTCCAGTCGGAAACTGCCTTAGCAAACAGGTCAAGGCAAGCCAGTTGATCGTCTGGAGTAAGGTGTTTTATAATTTGGGCATTTATTTAGTTGTTGTGTGGTGCCATCAAGAGAAGCACATTTTGAATCATAATATACGCTGGTTGGAGAGGTCTCTTAAAAAACCCGAAGACCTACAGCCAATATAAATACATATGTATACGCATACATGTATATGTCAATGTCTTGCTAACATATTGCACTTCTAATGACGACAATATGATTAACTGCATGGTAGGTGCAACAGCTCTATGTCATTTCCTAATAATGTAACGTTGCACCACTGTACGGCCCCATGGAACTTTTGTACGATTTTATAACAGGAGGCTGTGTTATTATGTTGGGACCTAATGGAATGGGCGAATGATGCCTGTCCCTCAATGAAGAACAGGTAGCTGTTTCCAGCGTGCATTGGTGTGGCATAATGCTTAGGCCAACGGTTCGTACTCAGCGGCCTGTGCATATACGCCCGTAAACTCGCTGATAATCGCCGCCTGTCCACCACACCTGCCTAAACATTAACAGACTGTAGCTCCAATACCCTCGACGACAGTTTTCATGACAATTTGAGCACCTTATTTCGGCAGGCTAAGGGCTCAAATATTGTTGTGTTTGTTGTGGAGATGAATGCGCCAGAAGATAGTAGACTTGACGCTACTGGGGCTCAGTTAAGTAGCAGTTTTGAACTGGAATTGAGACGTATGGAAAATGGTGAATGTCTGCTGCAGCTGTGGGCCAACCACAAACTATGTCTTTACAATGCTTACCAAAGCCGCTTGGCCACATAGCGTTCCGTGCATCCAAATAGCCCCAAAAAACACCAGATCGCCATTAGCTGTAGGTGGCGTGGATCGTTTACTAAAGGTTGTGTTATTACTGACAATTATGTGGATCTGGATCCGCCGTTGCTTTTCTTAGGGCTTTTTGGGGGTGAGAAAAATAGGCAACGCTCATCTGACCGTTGAGAAGCTCTCGGACCCCAATGTGAAGCACATCTAGGTGGAACATGCAAACGAAATTGTTTTCGTGTTTTTAAATAAAAGGAGAAAGCGCAAGCTTAACTTGCAGGTTGACCAGGGTTATCCAGTCCTTGGGCATGTGCTTGACACAAAGTACGCGGTCACGTTGTGGGAGGTGCAATCTTTGAACATGGCTTCAGAGAGTGACACAGGAAGTTGTGCAACACGTATCTCGGAAGTTGCATTAGCTCTGATCGTAGTGCGGCAGACAAAGGGAACTCAATGATCTCAAAGACCGGAACTACGTTTGCTAATTTGCGTTACTTCTGGTATCAAAAAGAAATCTCACTGGGTCTCAAAGCACGCGTGTATCAGACTGCAATACTGCTGTATTGTTGTACGCCTGCCACTTCGGGCAAAGGATCTGAGAACTCTTCAGGCCTTCAGGTCTTTGACCACTGATGTCTTAGAAATATTGCTGAAATAGGTCAGAACCAAAGAACTGTGAAGCAAGTAGGAAACGGGTTTTGATGAAGCAGAGGATACTTTTCTTGATGAATACATCTTGACACAATACCATTACTTGCAAGTGAGTGTATTTCACCATAAGCTGTTCATTGGTTTTACTTATTGGCACACGGACAAATGATGGTTACTTCGGATTCCTTGAAAATGATCATTCTTGTAAAGCCCTTAGAAAAGTTCCACAATGGCTACATTGTTTTCCCACTATTCTCAGACAAGATTGCATAGATTGCAAAGATGCTTAGCTTCTCCGGATTAAATTGCCTTGAGGCCCTTCAACAAAAGGACTTGTTTTCACATCCAATTCTCATAGATGGGACATGTGTTAAGCATGTCGAGTTACCACCTTCTAAGACAAACGTTGTTTTACGTTCTTATTCGGGGTGGCGCTCAGAATATTACGGCCAAATGGAGTGAAGGATATTACGAAAAGTTTGGCTTCCGTAGTTCCTGTTCGCCTTCGAGGATAGAGCCCATTTTAACTTCGGTGTGCTTGGCTGAACTATATGGTGGCTAACCAGTGTGAGTCAAATTCTATTTAGATTGTCTGATTGAGTGTTAGTGGTGTAGGCACGTGGTAGGTCATCCCCGTGTCCTCTTCTCTGTTGTCCTTTTTATTCTTTTCATTAAAATGCTTCATTTAGGTAAATTGACAGGGTTGTATGTCAGTGAATCACCAATGTTCTCATTTGGTGTTGCCGTCAGTGTTGAATTCGATTGACGGAACATTCATAATGAGACTAGATTTTTCGGGTTCGACTGAATGACAAAACTCGAAATCACTTCAAATTTAATAGATTGAAAAAAAAAACTCTAAAAGCTCACACCATCAAATGTCATTGGTGCTCCACAGGAATGTAAATTCGCTTCCTGTATGTGGCTGAAGGTCTTAGGTGAACTAGATTGGATGACGGTAGGTACATTCTGCTTAACAGATTAAGCCTGGATGTAGCCTAATTGGCAGGAGAGAAGACGACGTTAATTATCCCTAGAGATTATCATGAAAGCTTACGTACTACATGCAACCAGTATGATGTTTTTTACATTATATCATTGAGTGTGTCTTTCAGTAGAATACTAACCCACATAATTCTTATTCATGAGAACATTACCGAAAAGCACGCATAGGTTCATTTGGCAACTTTCGTTACTAGTTAAGCAAAAACTTTTGAACACGTTACGCAAACTCGCTCTTTAGTTATGCACGTGTTATCACTTAAGTGGAACTGATTTGGCTATTCAAACATTGGACATTCAAACATTAGTCATTTGGCTCATTGGTTATCCGAGCTTATGTTGTGTGCTAAAAGGGCCTGAAACGCCAGTAAGGCCACTCCAAACTAAGTACAGGTCAAAACCAATCAGAAGGTGTGCTGTAATTCACACTGCATCTGTTGCCGATTCTGGCTTCTGTGTGAGTCGAAATAATGTCTTTTGTCATTCACGAAGACAACACTCGGACCATTATCTCTGATAAACTCAACCAAACTAGTCTCTTTGTCCAAAGAAAACGTTTGCCGTATTTGCAATCGGAAATGCTATAAAGTTGGGGTACTGAGCATCACGCATATGGAGCACAGCTCGGAGCAATAAAGTTACTCTAATACGATTTCGTTACCTTCCAAAAAGGAAATTGTCAGCCAAATTCACAAATGTCACAAATTCAGTGAATGACGGTGATGGGCGAAAGGTACTGACATTTTGAATGTCCTCAATGGAATGCAAGCGGACACAGTCAAGAGAATAGAACAGCACTGATGGTATTTCGCGGGCTTTGTCCAAGTACCCCTCACTATAGTCAATTACAGATTGAACGAACAACTCCAAGCATTTTGGAAGTTGTGTGATTATGTGCTGGCATGTAGAAATCTGAAGTGAGCTAGCATTTAGACATATTTATTCAAAACCTGGCTTCATGCTGAAAATCTACGCTGAAATATGCAGAAAATTCGTGAAGAACTGTACAAAGGTTGGAGATTCACAGGAAATTACTAGAAATACACACCAGATTCATGAAAACGATCGCGCTCGCAGCGTCCCAGTTGAGCACTTACAAAAAAGATGAGTGGCTGAAGTTCTCTTCCTCAGCTTCTAGCATCTTTAATTCATCAGGTTGGCGATTTGTACGTCGAATTTTTGTAATGGCGACACAGATTGGTTTGGCTAAAGCAGTATTCAATATTATGTGAAAAGTAGACAGTTCTGCTTTCGCTTTGTCACTCAGTATGTTTCGGCCACAGACTTGTGAATGTGTTTTTTCCTCATCCGAACATCCGGATATTCTGGTGACTCCCAAAATGGAAAGTCAACCGTTCCATTCTAGAACTAGTTTCTCCTGGCTTGGATACTGATTTCTTTTGAGTCATGAGGAGTTTACATCACTTTTCTGAAACGGATTTATGACGTTTCTTTCATAGCACTGAGCGACTCCTCAGGCTGGATTCTAGCTAACAACTGTTTGGATTGATTTTAAAAGCTTGCCCAGAACATTTCAAGCGCTTTCTCCAGAAATCGTTGACTTAAGACATTTGTTTCTACTGATACGGATAATTTATTTATTGATTCACTTTTGAACACTTAGTTCCCCTCATTGTAATCCTCCTTGACATCTCTCAATGTAAATAATCAATTTCAGTAAATATTCAGGGTCGGATCCCCAGTCAAGCGTCAAAATCCGTCACGGCCGTTCGGAGCGCGTTCCGTTCAAACACAACCCGAAGTACTGATGTAGTTTGCTTCCTTCTCGAATACAGTTTTTAGGGCTTGGTTTTCACAATTGAAGAGCAGCCGCACATATTGCCGGTAGATGGAAAAAAGTCAAAAATAAAAAAACTACATCAACCAGAAATGACGGACAATGGAGAGGCCGACATTGCGAAAGAAGCTGGTCGCCCATGGTATGCAATTCACGCACAAGCCAGAATTTTGATTGGCCTATTACGCACAAGCCACAAAGTGCGCTCGTTCAAATTGAGGTTGCGCACAATCCAGGTGAAGAACGATCTAGACGCATATTACGCATAAAATAAGGAAAAATGGACAATTAAAACATGCGAAAAATCATTCAACATGGATTGGAGGGTATATCCTGAGAATTCTCAAATTAAGTCTTTTGTGATTTCTGCCCAAGTTGATTTGACATTGCCACAATTTCCACATACGCTAAGCTTATCTCCGCTGTTCTCCCCCAATTCACTCAACTTCCTCGGGGCTATCCATGTCACTCACTCCAATACAAAGTTGGCAGAAGATCGACATTTTTGTTTTCAGTTATACGGGAATAAATGTGGCCACATATCCAATAATTCGTGGGCTCAGTAGCCTGACTAATAATTGGAGCTATTTACCCTCTCATATTTTTTGCTGTGGATGACTGTCGTCCCAGCTGACTGTCTTGTGCTGAAAGGTGTCTTATAAATAATGTTGTTACTGGTGCTATCCATTGTGTGACCTGTGTCTTACGACTGCCTTCCCAACAACAGACGAGAACGTCAATGCTGAAAAGATATACTAATCAGCTAAAGCTTAATCAATCATACACTGATGTGAGGATTTCGAAGGAAGGTGGGTGACGGACCCCGAATTCGCACCATGGTCCGCGCATGCATCGCCCTCGACCCATAGGCTTGTCCTACCGGACCAAACATTCACCGGAGGCTGTTGGTTAATATTTCGACTCCCGCCGTAAACCGAAAGCAGACCAAATGTAGGCATTTCCTGATTGGTCAGAAGGAAGCATTTCCAGCTCTACGCTTCTCGCCCCTTTCATGAAAATTCTGGCGTGACACTGTAGAAACTTCTGTAATCTCTTGTTACTATTAAAGTCTCTCTTAAACTGCTGTGCTTTATGACATGCTACTGTGGGAGGAACAACAAGCCAAAAACTAATATGGGAGTTGCAAGTCACAAAAGCAACAGATTAGACTAACAGACCAGAATGGTTCCATTCTGGTCTGTAAACCCTAAGCGCCCATAAATTGAGTAATGAGAAATTGTGCTGATCAAAAAACAGGGCAGAAACACTATAATCACGTGTACAATACATTCCGCAGGTCATCGAGTTCTGACTTGTCATTTTAGATTTCGAGGTTACCTAGACCAACAATGTCATTTCTAGAGAAACGTTGACGAAAGCGAAGCAGTTGCTATCAGAAAACTCCAAGTCAGTTACCTGTAGACAACCCAGTATACCAACTTCAACAAATCTTTAGCGTGATGTCTGAAAAATTTCTCAACTCAATAAATCTCTTCAGGAACCCTTATTACTTACTGCATGGTTCGTAGCCCACCTGCGAAAAAGAACAGCCCAAAATTGTGATGTCATGAACTTAATGCAAGACTAGTACAGAAAATACTCATAGGCCTGATTTTTAACTCACTTGTACGAAAACCTGTGTTCAGACATTCAAACCAACGTGTAGTAACCAAAGGAAGACCTGGAAGCGGCAGATTGTGAAGGTGTTTACACCACACTACCCAATTTGTCCCGAAGTTTTCACACAGCATCTTTCAAAAATCGTAGTTCACTGGAATATCGACTGGGATGCTGCAGCTGTCACAGTGTGCATAGAACGTTCTTGAGGCCACTCGTTTTACCATTTCTCCTATCCATACTAAACTTGGCACCTGAGAATCTTCAACACACGTCAGTTAGCATAATTATCCGTTGAATTCATCAGTGGTTTTGGTTTAGTGTCCATCGACGTCGGGAAGGACCACGTTGAATGGAGGAAAATTACAAAACGTTCCTAAAACGAGTCCCAGGTTGACTGGAAGCAAAAGAAACTTAAGGATATGCAAAAAGCCTTGTTTTTGTCCAACAACAGACACCGTTTTGGAGTATTTTTTACTTGTTTTGCCTGCATTTTTTATCCTGAGTGCGTTCCCGTACTTTAAACACTTGCGCTTTCAGCTACTATAATTAGGTTTGCGGTTCTGGTTCATATGAGCCTGGTACAATACCAGACGTTATAAAAGAAGCACTGTTTCTTCCTCGTTGGGAACCATCACCAGTGTGCATCTCACGAAACTTAGAGATTTTCGAACTCGCAACCTTCCCGCAACATTGTGAACAAGCAACACATTGTTTTCAGTTTCAGTGGATCTGTCATCAGAACTAGCGAAAAATTAAATTAATCACTGTATTAGGTGACATCTGGATGTCTTAAAGTGAACACTGCAGTGGGCCCCTGGTGATTTTTCACGCACTGAATCCGTGTGTTCATTTCAGTCCAGCTTACTTGATTTGGCACTCATAATAGATGAATTCCGTGCTACATGCAGATCATTTATCAAAGGAAACACTGGCGTAGAGAGGCTTTATTTAATGCTTCTGAGAAAACAGTCGCTAACTTTAAGGTCATCTCATATCGCTGTAACTACCAGACTTTCGGCTATACTTACCGTCATCGTATAACATGAATTTTGTAACGAGCAATTAAGGATCGAAAGTCGTGTTGGCAGTGACTTGAACGGATCCACTTCAGATTATTCGTATTCAGTATCCACGTGCTTCGGAAGTAAACAAAGTTTTGCATTTTGCGTCAGTTATCCATATAGACACTATCTCAGTTTGACATCGAACGTTGTTATCTGAACGGAATAAACCACAAAGCTAGCCGAGGTGCATAACGATCGATAACTTCCGTGGACACTGCCAGGCCTCGCATGACTGTCGAATTATTGTATGAAAGCCTCTCATTGTGATCCCCGACAAGCATTAAGTTGTGAAAATACGCGGATGGCGAGTGATCGGTTTGGTTATGAATGTACCCTGTGCCACGCCTTATTCAGCAAATGCATCTGGTCTCTGTATTACACACCTTTCATTAAATGATTTTTAAACAGGAAAAAAGTCTAACTAAAGGCCAATCGTGGACCTTGAGAGTCAGAACGCAAAGAAGTAATGTGAAGGAAAGCAAATGGAAGAAAGTGAGCCTTAGCTATGCGGAGGACGTAATAATATTGTTTTGTATAAATACACCACACGGGACGTTTTTACTGTCGATTGGTAAACGTAATAATGATTTTCGGCCCTCTGACCCGCGACCTGATCCATCCCTCTGACGATCGGGTCCCTTTGCGTTGTTAAGTTGGTTTGTTTTTTCTTGGAGCGGTACGTAGTTTTGATGAGGTGGTAAGAATAGAGAGTGTGAGACTGACGGGTTGAAGGTTACCAGGAGTGAGTCGGATAGGTTAAACCCAAAGTTAGTCCGGATGCCGATCGATCAGGGAGCCGGCCAACCGTTCAACAAATGGTCCCGACCATTCAAACGGCGAGTCACCGTCATTGTCTCACACAGCAGTGCTCAACGCCCGCTAAAACAAAGTGCTACGCTGGTATGCCAGGTACTGTCGATGTCACCTAGACAGGTGACGAATCTTTTGCAGCCAAATGTCCTAGTTCAGTGATTAGAACAGTATCTGTGATAGGCTAATATATGGCAGTCTAACATACGAAGTCGCTCCCAATGTCTCCTAAAAATACTGATGACAGAACACTCTGCCGCACTCAATTCTAATTCTTGAAAAACAAAGCACTCTCTAAATTCAGTGAATATAGTAACTCATTTTATCTGTTCAATGAATGATTAGGACTAATTGACCAAGTAAGCCAATTCGTTGGGGCACTTGATTATCCAAATTATCGTGAACAATAAGCAAAGGACAGATGATTTGAACCCGAACTGTACTGGGTCAGTATTTGGTCCAGGCAACCTGAGCATTATGGACCTTCGATTATCACCTCGGTCATCTTTCATTATACAAGTATTTTCGTTGACAAACTAAATGAAGCAACTTCTAGGCTGATGGAAAGTCTCAGCTACCTGAAATTCATATGGTGCTTGTCTCTTTAACCAAAACTGGGTTGAACTGAGCGTGGGACACGAATGGCTACCTGAACTGACATTACCTTCCCACACCAACACTTACATTTTCGAAATTGATACACAGTGAGTAACTGTTTGGTCCTCATAGCTGGTGGTGTACTTACTACCTTTTCACAGTAGTTGAGTTCATTCTCTCATTGTCTCTATGGCCTTTAAACTACTTGTGATCAGGACGCGGTCTTACTACTCAGACTGAGGGCTAGTTAGGCACATTACAGCGAAATGCTGGCCACAGGTCTCAAGTGATTCAGACAAGCACACCATAGACATTGGTATTTTTACGTGTTGGCGTGTCAGATATCAATCCAGCAAAAGAGATACCCATAGTGTAGTTATTCAGCAGCTCCGCTGCTTGGAAACGGATGGATCAAACACGTGGAGAATGTCAGTGTCACTCAGTAGACCAGCAAACAATTGATCCGTCTCCATCTTACAAACTCCCTTTTCTCACTCGGCAAAGTGTTGGGTGCTTTGCCTTGGCGCATGCGGATATCACACTTTGGATATTTACTTGCAACAAACGAAAAAAGGAAAATCGACCGGTACAAAATCTTCAGCAGGAACCGAGGAAAGAAGTGCTATCTTGTGAAACGGAAAAAATGACAGAGATATCTGTTGTGAAAAGGTCCCTGTAATAGGAAATGACATACCGGTTGACTACTAGAGGATTCACTGAAAGTTTGTATTTTGAGAGGTGCGAGAAGCACATGAAGCACATGAGAACTTTGGCATTTTCATCAGTAAGCCACGTGAATTTGAAGCATAAGTCTTTCTGAAAAGATAACTGCAAAGAGGGCACCACAGGGCCTTAAAAACCGTGTCACAAGTTGACGGGGTAGCTGAAATCCCAATGGTGGCTCCAGGTATGAGATATCTCCCAACTTCTGGTGATTAACGTAGACTGCAAATGTTTTTCTGCGCAAAATCTGGCATCCGTCGTCAGCATACATGGACTGACTGGCAGAAGGAGGTTTTTCCAAATGTACAAGGTATCTTGGCAGGAAACAAAGTTTACAGAAACAAAATTCGGGGTGTGGTAGTTGATGGAAGACAAAACATTGCCGGCGTAAAATCAGTGCAACAAAAAATCGACAATCGCTTTGCGAAACAAATTTGAATGCATCTGTTTTGCAAACAGTCATCTGCAGTAAACTTTGCTTCTCTGCATTTCATCATCAATGATTAGAAGTTTCTGATGTCACTTAGCTTAGCAACCTCATTCCAGGGTCTCGGCACCAACAAATTGCTGCAGAGAAGTTTTATTTATTTATTTTTTCAACTGAAGTAATCGCAGGCATATTACCCAAGTTACATCATCGGAGAACAAGTGCATCAGAGGTTTCCTGCAGGGGAATCAGCGATGAGATTCAGTTAAAAATGTAGCGAAATCTCTGTAACGAGCACTCCTTTAACAAATGCATCTGCAGTATGATAAAATCGCGGGGGACAAGCTAGCTAGCGGTTATCATGATGCATAGCTTACGTGAATTACCACCGATTTTAAATAAATTCAGATTAGTACGCGTGCTTGCGAAGTCTTATTACGGAGTGTGTCTTGCTTGCCCCAAAGAGCATTGCTTTTTGTAGGCTTCATAGACATGCCTCCCCAAGTTTCGGATTTCATCGGTGATTCATCGGGAAACAACACCTCCTGGACGTCACCCAATATCTTTAATCGATACAACAAACGTCAAACTGGACATTTCGGATTATAGGGGAGTATATCTCTGACGTATTTTTATTTGGTAAGATTAGAGAGACAGGGAAACCTTCATCCTGCTATGACCACCGCGGTCAAATCTGCCCACAAATTTGAGCAGCAAGCTTATGTAGTTGAAATATATAACTTTGAACGAACAAACCGTACATTCGAGAATGAACTTAAAGTAGTGTAGCACCGTCTTGAAACAAAGAATTCTGTGGTAATCCAACGACAGGCCTCACAC
This sequence comes from Opisthorchis felineus, assembly GCA_004794785.1. Taxonomy (NCBI): domain Eukaryota; kingdom Metazoa; phylum Platyhelminthes; class Trematoda; order Opisthorchiida; family Opisthorchiidae; genus Opisthorchis; species Opisthorchis felineus. The sequence continues at coordinate 110,246 of SJOL01007044.1, forward strand.
TGTTGCCTCAGAGCGAGTCAGGGATAGTGAAACAGACACAGGCAATCAATAAAACTTGAGAACATTAATGCTAAACGTCTACTTGTTTTTTTTGGTATGGTCATATATGCTCTCTTACTCCAGTCCAGCACAGAAAGAAATCATACACATGTGAAAAAGTACGGCTACAAACGTTTCGGAACATGGAAAGCCGATGAGGCTGTCAAACTACTGACAATTGAGAATAGACGTAAACGTCGCAGAGTTTAAGCCAAGAATCGAGGGTTGACGGTGTGTAGAACTTACCTCCAGATGACGTTCTTGACGCACCACACTATTCACAAGACTCCGGGAAGCTTTTCGACAGCCAAAGATCGTTCACATCATTTTTGAGGCCCATAAGGTTTCCTATCAATATTATGAGTGGTCTGAGTAGCAGTGCGACAGAAAGCGAGCCGCTGCATCTTACTACAGCCCATATGATTTACAAAATTTCTACACAAACCTGTAGCACATTGTAGACGCGTCTCTCTAACCACAAATTCCTTCCTGACAATATGAAGCTTAACAAATCTTTGTAACATCTAAATGTGCATAGTACTGGATGACAAGAGGGCTACGGCCTGTTGCACAAGAAATGCTGTACTTCCGTAAAATGTATTCGGCAAAATCCGTGCTTCTTTATAAAACGAATCAACAGAGGTTTCGTTCTACACATTACTGCTACCTGGCAGCTACGATGAATGGCGGGCAGCTTCCGGACTGCGTTAGTTTCGCTTGCTAGCTTGCACACGAGTAACAAGATGATCTCAGTCCAATGAAAAGTGTTGTGGAGCCGATATATATGACCACAAAACGTTCCTCACAACAGCTAGGAGCACTAAGGCGGCACTCTACCGTAGTTCTGTTGTAACGCGTAATTTCTACGCAGCCAAATTAGGCATTGCTCTGGTCTAGCAGATCACCCCATGACCTACAGTAGTCGTTCATCCAAGTAGGAATCGCCCGCAGGTCAGTCCACTGTAAGATTTGACCCGAGAGTGAAAAGCGTCACATTTCCACATGTTGGCCTAGACCTCCGGACCAGAATAGCCCATTAAGTCACCCTGTCCCTGGTCGATATTCTCCCTACTTAACCCTCAAGCAATTTTCATGTTCAGATGCGGGACTAATTAACTATGTAACTACAACCAGGGCCTGGTTAGTACACCATGCTCAGACGTTTATGGCGGGTACTTGTGAACGTAACATAGCAGTGGCAAAATGGCTTTAGTAGTAACAGTCTGGGCCACTGAGATGCAACTCTCTTCCAGCTGGAATTTGGGGGTCAATAGACGCATCGATCTGCATAGTGACAATCAATGAGCAGTATGGCCATATTAGACTAGAGTCAGTAGTATAAGTGGTTACATTCTTCGCTTATTATTGTCAGATCAGGACCGTAAGGTTCACTAAATGAGTAATTTTAAAACATACCCGGATGAGAGACATGCATGCAACAAATTCAAAGACATCTTCATCCAAAAGTTGATGACATGTCAAATTTAGTGTTAAGCAATCCGGATGAGTGAACACCACGTCCACTTCAGACGAGATCGACGATAAATCTGGAGCTGCGTCGAAAAATGATGCCTAAATATTGACTTTTTTATTGTTCAAATCATCGAGACCTTATATATGGTCAGATAGTGGTAGGATTTGTTCCCGATGATAAAACCACATCTGGGCGGAATGATTTCTGGATTGGGGTCGGGGAAGCTTTGATCAAGTCCAACACTAAGATGACAGGATGATTCCCAAAGACTCTTTTCAGTTCAAGGGATGCCCTATGGGAAATTATCAAAGTGATCTGGTAAAAGTTGAAAAAAGAATGTCAGGTACATTTTTGTGAGAAAACCTTGCTAACTCAGCTGAATAGCACCATGTGAAGATAACAGGTGCACAAACATTCACGCAACTTTTATGCGGTCATGGACAAACGACCTGAAAGTTAGCCACCACGGTTCTGAAACTTAAGTGAGCGAAACCGAAAAACGGGCATTTTTCAAGGAGAGAGTTTATCATTGTCAAAGGGTCACCCTCGATTTTCCGACGAATTTGACTTTGAAACATATTTGGGTTTTGGCAAAGCCTCAGGTCAGGTAACCGAAGCAGCAAGAAATGATTGTGTACCTTCGTTCATAAGTAAAGACAGACAGCATACGACATACATTATTTCATCAACTAATAATTTATACAATATCCCACCAGTACGCTTTGCTTTTGTTTGTCTACGAAATAGTGAAGCAGCAGGGCGTCTCCGTAGTAGAATACGGAAGAAAACCATTTGTGAGAACGTTCATAGCTGGACTTGAACCTGTTCAGTGTATACTGTGATCCATTTAGACAGTTTAGATGGACATGATATCGACAGTTGATAGTAAAATTTGAACTCACTTAGGCGATTTAATAGATAAAACTTAGCCACAGAATTTAAGTGCAAGGCCAGCTGATTTATATCGAATGAAACCTGTTTCCTTTTCAGCACTTGCATGAGCTGATAATGCCACTCATTTGGTTGAAGCCGCAAAGTCATTTTCGATGGGAGATATTTTACCACCATCCTGAATTTCTATCAACCAGTTTGAACAAAAGATCTGGTCTTGGTCAGATTATTCAACAGAGCTTGAATGAAAGTGATGGGGTAATGTGTTTAAATATTGGTAGCCAGGATGCATTCATTGGTAGTCGATCAGGGGGCTGTTTATCTGTTCGACGAGCTTGACAACTGAATTGCAGACGTTTCGTCACCATTCGAGGAGACATCACCAGTTGGATGGGTGGTGCATCTTCTCCACAAAAGACAGTCACTCTGACGTTAACAATATTATGTTGTGGACCAAAACTTGTAGTTGTTTCTTCCACGATCCTGTTGGGTGTCTGTGTCTGACCTCGGACTTCTATGCTATCTATGCTTTTTGGGCGTACGACTGATCACGACCAGAGGTGACGCTCAAACGAGTGTGACAAAATGAATAAGTGTCTTCAGTCAATTTATTTGCTTCAAGAGCATAATCGACTGATTCGCTTCCGATCTGTCAGTATACAATGACAACTGTCGGAGTTGGAACTGCAGCGGAATTGGTTACATAATTATTGGGGTCTTGTGCGGATTCCAGCAACATATACCATACGATAGGCTGGGGCCAAACACCTCTCTGTCTGACTTCGCGGTGCCCATTCCAGCTTCTCGGCTATCTTCTGAAAGAGTAACACCACTCTGGGTATAGCAAAGAAGCCACTACAGGTTTTCAGAGCTCCAATTCAGGTTTCCGGATCATGCAATGGCCCACCGAATTCGTTGTTCCCTGAGACGTGATGTATTCAAGCAACATTCCCCAACCTTCGAGCTGGACACTTTTTCTAGTCATGTATTATTCAAGTAGCGCATCGGACTGCAATGGTCAAAAACATCGAGTTTTGAGGATAGTATCTAGCTATTGTAACTAGGGAGTAAGGGGATCCCCACTTTCTGTGCACGGTGATTTCAATTCCCAAAGAAAACTTCATGAGTTGCTTAAAGATATACTACGAGCGCCAGTCTCTTTTCTAACCTTCCCGTTTTATGGAATGTTAGAACCTAACTACACAAATAGTAGACATGTTCAGTCTTATCACCTACCCGCAACGTTACTCTAAGAGTATAATCTGGTGCACAAAAATTGTAACTGGTGCTTGTTGCCAGACCTTTGAGTCCCGAATTCTAGGTGACTGGATTAATAACCCTTTTTAGATTTTCTATGGGGTCGGTGAATTCAAGGTCCACAGTATAAATATTTGGGATGAACTACTCGAGGCCTCACTGAATTATTAGACCAATCAAGAACTTAGACGACAGAAGTGATGAAGGAATTCTTGTCTCACACCAGAGGCTAGATCCAACTCTAAAAGCTGGTTTCTAGCCTTCATTGATATGCTGAAAGCTTGGATGACAGCGGTGAGTTTGGTTGGTAGCAACTGGACCGCAAGGACAGTCCATAATTAGGCAAGATGGATGAAGTCGAATGCAGTTGAAGGTCAGCGAAGCAGGCAGTGGTCTGCTGTTATAATTCAGGTTGATATTCTCCCGACCAAGTTTAGGTGTAAGATAAACATATGCGCAAAGCTTCTGTTGGTAAGTAAGTCAATTTCTTTGGGTCCTCTTGAACCATCTTGCACCTGGAAGCATCGTTCAAGGAAGTAGGAAAAGAGGACTTAACAGCAGTACCTATGGGACCGATTCCATGATAATTTTTGCATTCCATTCCTCAATTTTGTTGGTAACCGAAACGAGACGCCTCAGTCAAAAATATATACTGCGTTCCAAAATGGAAAACATGCATACCGGCTGAAATTTGCTTTGGGGTAATAAGTGAACACTTCGGAAAAATATCATTCTATCTTCGAGGTATTCCGTTTTTGGGGCAATTGAGAGTTGATGCTGCAAGGCTCTGAAGACTGAGTTTGCAGGTTTCTCGTCTAAAGTTTAAAGTACTTCAGAGGTTGCCCACCGTTCCTTCTTCTAGTGGTCTGTTGACCATTTTTGTCCAGAGGAATGACTTTACCAACAAGATGTGGAGGGGGATTTTCAGCAGTCATCTACATTCGAGGCATTCTCCATAGCTGCATTTGTACTCGATCGTAATAGTACATTCTTGTTTCCATCGGACCTGGTGACTTTACGGCAGATCATTTAGAAGCGGAAGACCTTGTTAGCATTCGTTTGAAATACCAACTTAGGGTGGCTTGAACTCTAATATGTGCTACTGTGTGGTGTACTTGAGATGATCATTCGAGGATTGTCCGATAGATGAACTGAATATTGGTCGCCACTCATCCACAAAGATTTATTGGGTTCGGGTATTTGGGTGTCGTTTGTGTCACTATGCTGTTGGTGTGGTTTTGTTCATGCCCGTGTTGACTGTCGTCGATGAGTTACAAAATTGGATATTGTTGTATCGTAGCTGAATGAGTTTGAATCTCACTTGTACGAGGATATGGTCCGGTGCTCCTACTTTCCAGGTTTCAGCTCTTTGATAGGACCAATAATATCCTACTGCCAATATCCCGTGAGTTTATGTCAGTAGTTAATAGATTTGTGAGATGTTACGGCCGACATTCAAAATCCAATTTAGTAGGGATGTTAAGGATGCGCTCAGTGATGACAAGTACTTGATTCGATGCAGCGAAATTCCCACGTCTGTTGCTGTTCTCGCATCTTTGTCCCGGGCCGAACTTGCACAGGGTATGTCGGGTGATGTCATCCTATTGGTCGAGATGCTGATGGACCACGTCTTTGGTGTTCATTCTTCACTTTCCATCCAATTTCAATTGACCGGTTAATGTTACACCGAGAGTAAATATCAGTCATTGTTTTTATCTTTCACGGTTGTATAACTGTATACACTTGGCGAGTACCAATGTTCCTAACATGAATATAGGCATTGCAGATAAAACCCCTAGTATTATTGTTATAGGCAATAAAGTGTGAAACCGTTTAGAAAACCATTAAATCTATGGAGTATGTGCAATTAATGATACAATAGTGAAGAACTGAGGCGAGAAACGCCAGGGAAAATGCAGTTTTTCCCACAAACACAGCGTTTTAACACTGACATCTGCTTCGTTCTTCATGTAGGTGGTCCCAGAGTTTCAAGAATGCTACCGAAGTGTTGTTTGTTGGACATTACTGAGACATGTGGTGTTTGCGTTAAGTATATCACATGTGTGATGTGTTTAGGGTGTTACAGGTGGAGATTTGGCTCATTAACACTGTTTTCTACGGCCAGACAATCGAACAAACTAATACCGTCTAATGATGATAGAATGATACCGACCTCTGGAAAATCGCAGGTGGAACAAAAACCATCTCCGGCCACTGGTGCACGAGAGATCATATGGAAAAGATAAGCGTCCATGGTGGAGACGACAAGCAGAAATCAGTTATTTTGAATAGTATCAAGAGATACATCTCACTGAGCTGTTCCGTGGTCGCTGGTTCGTTAGCTAAGCTAGACAGCTTAACAGAAAACGTCTGATCAACAACCGAAGTGATACTACCGGTGTGTCTTTGTGAAGTGAGGTGTGGCGGTAAAAAAGGAAAAGTCATTTGTTACAAACTTGGTCATGTGTAACACTAAAGGGAAGAAAAGTGCTGTTATCGGTCTGCCATTTTCTGAATCCACAGAAAATTCGAATTCCCGTGGGTGGAACACTATATTCAAGATGGCCCTGAAGGTAACCGTGGAAACCCAGTGTGTAACATTGAAACAAAACCCAGCGCAGTAAAGATGCTGCAAAATGTGAGGGTGAGAGTTTGAAAAGACGGTTGTGTTGCCATAAGGCAAACTTTGGAGACATATGAGAATATTCTCGATGTCGGAAGAAGTGATAACGCTGACGTGAATTATGCTGTTAGGGATCGTTCACTGAAATAATGGGACGCACAAAACCTTACTTCTCATTGCATATTAAAGATTGGATGAATTGCAAGAATGTGAACGATGGAACTGAAATACTTGAGTGATTGTTGTGTAGCAGATATCTAAAGAGTAATAAACTGATCGCATTTGTCCTCCTCTCGCAGATCTTGTAGAGTTGATCTCCAAGCATTACATAACGATTTCATATAAGAAAGGATTCGAAGATTCAGTTTGTCATGCATCCGACGTTTATCCTGAATCAGGGATTTTGTGCCCTCCTGCAGCTAGTATAAGTGCGACGGCGATTCTACTCATTTGCGAACAAAACTCCTCTATTCATTTAAACGTTATCGTTTGCTATCACGTAATAGCTATCCAGATAATTTATTGGTGAACCAAGACATAACTAAGCTTCATAATGTGATGAGGAATAGTGCGGAAGAGGCTCTTGATAGATTGATTATTGCACAAATGAACGGAACTCCATTTAAGTACATGGAGTTTATTGATTCCGAGAGTTTACCTTATTTATTCGAAGTAAAATTATTTCAGCCGAAAGAGCTGTTTCCCATTGCGAAGGGATACTATTTACTGCTTCGTTTTGCCAACCGCGTGCTGATCATTTGCTAGTAACACAACAAATCATATGCGGAAGGCTGTAGAACTCTCTGTTTTTAGGGCTGCATACTTTTGTAAACATGTTGCAAACATGAATAGTAAAGATATATAGTTGTAAATTATAGACAAAATACTTGTGAGGTGGTTGTTGAAGTCATTGGCGATTTCAACTATCTCCATCGGGTTCAGATACTTGTATCCTGTGCTCTTGCCAGGAGGACGAATAATAACGTATAATAACGCTTCGTGAGAGTTTAGTCCTTCTAAATTCAGTTCACCGTCTCAAAGAGACCGGACCTTATCGTGGTGAGATGGTTTGTGTGCCTCCGTGACCAACTGAGCTACACTGGGGTGTGTGCGTACGACACTCGCAGTGTTTCTCATACCAGATTGGTCGATGGGTAAATGTCTGACAAACAAAATCTTCCAGTCCTTTAGATGTGGGTGGTTGGTTCTATAAAAATGGTAATGCACTTGCATTACGCACTGCCTTGCGGTTAGGCATTTGACCCAAAGGTTTTGGTTGAGGACCCTAATCGTCCTCCTGCCTGGGTGCCCTGGCAGTATCCCAGCCCACGTAGAACCATGACACTTGCGACTAAAAATGCTCTCATGCCACATCGGCCGTCACGTAGTGCCTTACTCTCTGCATACAGCACGGCAGGTAACCATAAACATGCTACGACTAATGGATCCATTCTTACACTTTCAGGTCCCATGTTCTACCCTACACCACTCTAATTGGAATACTCTCTAGGCAGATCCCAGCTTGAGGAATGACCGCTTTTTTGCCATGCATCAGACTCAGCTGCAGCTCCAATGAGTCCGACTTCAGTAACAACCCTAAACACTTCGAAGTCTAATTTGAAACCCCGAGAGCCGGCCTAATTATCTGCGTTTAATGTTTACACAGTGAAGTAGGCAGGACAACAAGCAGCTCTTGCTCGTAAGCAGGATTTCCTCTGCATTGATATGTGCTGTGTGTCAGAAACAAGAATACAGAAAGCAAGTGTTGCAATTGGACTGACTGTCCCCCGCCCTCTTTCAGGTTCCGGCTTCGCACCTCTGATGACGTAGAGATCGTTGCGGCTGGATACGCTGGGGTGGATGTTGTATTAAGCGACCGAGCGGAAGGGTCTCTACTTGATTAGATGCCCGTCGGGCAATGCGTTTTGCAGTGCCCAAAAAGGAATCTCGAGAAATTGGGTTCCATCGCTGTCTGTGCATTGTGTCTGCTTGCGCCCCAAAGGAGAGTAGCTCTGAATCTGCCAACAAAGGATTCTGTGACGCTCTAGATACTCTTTTACAACGCGCTGAAAGCTTAGCCACTGTTATGGTTGATGATGACATGAATGCCCAGGTTAGTAGACAAATCGTTGCTGAGACCCAACTGCGTGGTCTCCTTGGGTTGTATACGAGAAGCACAGACAACAGAGGACATTGATAGCAGATTTGAGCAGATAGCAAACTTTTCATTTGCATTGCCAATTTCCGTAATGGCGGAACTTTTGGTGTTCCTTACAATTCAAGAAGCGTTGGAGTTTGTTGGGAATTTCACACAACTCTGTATTTGTGTTATCTCTGACGTAATGCGTCTGATGACGTCGGAGTATGAATCTCAAAGGACCAAATCACGTTTGTTATTTTGTGTCGCTTATGGTGTCAAAACTGCATAGCTCTGTGTCTCAATGGTCGCATGTACAAGGCTACAGTAAGGGCTGTATTGTTGTATGGTTGCGAATCGTGGCCTGCGGACAGATGATGTGAGAATTCTTCAGGTTCTTGACCACCGATGCCTCGAAAGCGTTGCTCTTTTTGGATGGTGTCAACAGATTTGTAACAAGGTAATTAGAAAACGGGTATCTGTTTGTGCAGCAGGTACTTCAGTCGCGGAAAATACCCAGCACCATCAATTGTGGTGGCTCCATAATATGCTGCGCATGCCGAAACACCGTCCTCTGTGCTTCATTCAGCATTGCGCAAACTATGACTATATGACTTGGCAGAATGGTGTGAAAGAGGTTACGAAGAGTTTGAGTGTTGTTAGTCTTGTACTCTTTCCAGGATGGGAACCCAGTGAACTCTCTTGCGCTTGGCTGCGGAATTGCAGAAAATGATGGCTGATCGATGTCAGTGGCGTTCGTGTTGTCAGTTTATTACGCGATTGTCGGATTGAGCGCTTGGATGTGTAGGCACTTGCTTGCCACATGCCAGGACAGGGTCCCCTCCCTTACCCAGTATTTTCTTCTTTTCATTCTAAGGCTTCAAATATAATTGGACAGTCTTTTTGATTGTACGGCAATGGCACATCAATGCCAACACTTAGGTTGCTATTCCTGATGATGGAGATGGTAATGATAATGATGGTGACAAAGATGATGAGGATGATGATGATGAAAATCACTTCTATGGCCTCTTATTAGAAGGAAGTAATGCGTTTATAGACGAAATAGGCTATACATTTGTTATACATTGTAGGTGCAAAAGTTTTCGCACTCAACGTATGCGAGCAGGTTTTTATGTTTTCCTTTATCTCAGAGTGCCAAGTACCTCTCCATTGAGGAGGCAATTAAGTTTCGTTGTACAATATATATAGTTGGCTAACGTCGGATATGGATTTGTCTGCAAACAGCAGTTGGATCACTGACCGCTTTTCGCGGACCTGGATATGCTATCGCGGAGAGAACTGCAAACCCAAGGTAAGCCCAAATGCATAGGGACTCTGGAGAGTAGTAGACCGATTAAAGTATGATGGAGTGAAAGTAACCACTACCATCGCATTAATCGTCGATTCTTTTGCACACCACTATCCCCCGCCCACCAGTATACAGCCATATCCGCCTGAGGCCGCCCAGGATGAACCACTCCGGTGGTCATGAATAAACATGAAATATAGGTGCAGCAGATGCACGGCTCTGTTGTCATAAATGAGGGAAAATTTACCTCAGCTTGCTCGTCCTCACTTTGTGAATAATAGATCAAGTCATATGTTGTTTGTGCCTCCATAGGCTGGGCAGTCCTGTAAAATTTCTGGTTTTTGCACATTTGTTACCAGTTGCTTGTGAGTAAATCGTTTACGTTCGAGTGTATAGATTTACTGACTCTCACAATGCGCCACACCTACATGAATGACCCTTCGCAATGTGCCCCTGTTTGACGCCAGATCTTCGGATGGTGTGAGACTGCTTTTACTGTTCCTTAAACTCATCCGAGATCTGCACTTGTATCACAGCTTCGTTCTTTCTTGGCCTTGCATAACATCTTCCATCTGCGCATATGGCAGCTGTTTAGTGATGCAAATGGGCACCGTGCATTTATTATGGTGTAATTAGCACAGCTGTATGTGTATCAAGTTACGTTTCCTTCCGTAAATTTTTGGTTTCTTAAGAAGCTGAATTTCTGGGATCCGATCCAATCAACGCATTTACATAATTCCCCACAGACACTACAGACAATATCGGTCAAGGATTCGGGTGCGAAGCCAATATACCTTCCATGCCTCTTTACAGTAGCACCGCACACCGCAATTTTCATGCCTGTTCGTTGATGGCGAGTTTTCCAACTGTTTTCCGGTTTTCCAAATATGGCGCTGGCTTTCTCTGGCCGGGAGTCCAACTCCTTATCGACCGATTGGTTGTTGGTGCTGAGGCGCAATGAATCTCACTACTTCCCTGCTAGGTAAACTTTGGTGTTGCAAACAACAAGCTGTTGGAAAGCAAGCAACTTATAGTTTTATGTTTGTGCCAAGACTAAATGTTACAGATGAGAATGTTGCCTTTAGACGATGCGACTCCGCTGCAGGATGTGCCAATAAAGCACAATCGCTGATAAAATTTAATACACGGACCTTCGATTCAGGTAGCACTCGTTTGGCTGAGAAGCATATGGAATCTTCTAGGTGACGACACAGATGGTACTGAATATCCGAATCACATTCCCAGGTTTGAAATGCCTTCAATTATACTGCGAGCTGAATGCAGAGTGAATGACTCTATCAGCATAGCGCATCGTTGTTTTATCCAGGTATCAGTATTGAAATATACAGACAAGGCTCCATAAAGACCGAACATTAACCTTCATCTCAGAGTGAAGTGACTTGAAAAAATCGGCGAAGCTGAAAATTTATCGAGAATATGTGTTTAGAATGTGGTAAATTCCCCCTTTGGAGCCAATTGTGAATTTCGTCGTTTCATCCTCAGCTGTTTTGCTTTCACTCATTGACAAATTTGTCTAGGCGGCCAATTTATCGAAGAGTGATTTAGAGTGCTTCTCCGTTCACCAGACGATAGGCCTTTTTGAAACCAGCCAATAGGACACTTAACGGTCAGTTTCATTATTGTATGGATCTGAACGGTGGTCCAGCCACTCCTAAATTTGCACTGTTGCTACCGAGTCACTGTATCCAAAATGTCTGTTTTCAGCTGATTCGCTAGCGAACCACCCAGGATTTCGCTAGCAGTACAGAGCTTTTGTCCACTCCCTTTTTCTCCAAATAATGACACTATTTTGATATTCTTGAAGTCTCGTGGAACGCTTTTATTGTCCCACATTGAGTGGATCATTTGGAGAAACTTGTGTCACAGCTCTTGTCCACTAAGTTTGAACAGCACGGCAGATAGCGCATCATTTCCAGTTTTGCAGATGCAAATAAACTTTGAAGAATCTTCCGAGTGGGTTTTCTGTGCATATTTTCGCACCTGATGTCTGACGGGAAGTTGACCTCTGTGAAGAAGTCTGTCCTCCAAGCAGTTACTACCCTGCTGATTTTTGTGAGTTTCGACCGATCAAGATGCTATGAAAACGCTGCAAACCTTGAATTTTGGGTCCATGAACGTCTGTCAGTTGGCCAAGGAAATGATTTTGTGGGCGGTTATCTGAGTACGAGCAGACTTATTCACAAATTTTAATCTATCAATTATTCACTCATCAGACTACGCAGACATTTAGTGAGGTTGTTTCTTGGGTATCCAGTGGGCCTGTTGAGTACTTCACTGCCCTACTGAAAGTCACATTTTCCTGCCGATCAAGGAAGAAATCAAGGACTCGTCGAACTAATCCTTTCATACTGATTTCTTCACCCCATTTACCTCCGGGGCGGCTTAATGTATGTGTGCTTAGGTAATAGTCCTTTGCCTCTCTATCGGTCCCTGTAGTGTCAATTCAGGGAGTCCCTCCGATGCCACTTAATAAAATTTCGTCAAATTTGCAGTCTGTCGGTCTCCTGACATTTGTCTTCATTGATTGTTCTTTGGTTCCACAATGGTATACTTTTCTGCAGGTAACGTGCACCTCGACTCTTACCAAAGAATGTCCTGTGTTACACTTAGAAGCACGCATCACTTTGGTAAGAAGGTCTCTGACGGTCGGACAAGGATAATGTTTATGGAATGCCTGTGTTACTTTTGGCTGGTTAGTTTTTATTAATAAAGTAACCGAGTATAAAATAACAAAAGCAATAAAGTAGTAAAATAATGGTTAATTCTGGACCACCGCACAAATGTGGACAGCTGGCCCAGTCCGAGAACGCAGAGAGTATTGAAAGCCTCATCTATAATAATGTTAGAAGGATATGGATCGCACAAATTTTGATAAAGGGGTTCAATATCTATGTGCGAAATTTTTAAGGCCAACGTCTGCAAAATTTCTCCTTCTTGAGGGAGAGCAGCATCACCGATTCCATAAATATGGAAATACCGGTAGCCTGGAGAATACCACTTACTGCCCTCAAAATTCTGCAACATCGAACCGTAAATTTTTACTTCCAGGATCCCCCCAAATGTGTTTATTTGTGTCATGAGGGCCCGCTAACCTTCGTCCGCCTACTCGCCGTTGGCCTTTCTGACAAGGTTGTACCCGAAGAAACAAGGTCATCACAGACGAGCCCAGCCACTACAAAATGTAGTAGCTTTAGGTTATGGCGTTACGTATGTGTAACTGACCGGCGTCCAAAATGGATGTGGAGTCAACAGAAGTTGATCCATTGGATATGTGCGAAAAATGGTCAGAAGGCAAAACGTTTGCGTGGAGTCAAATGTGATGTTACATCAAAGCTGTTAATGCCCATTCAAACCCGAGAGAATCGGATCGGCAAGCAAACACAGAGGCTGATTTAGAGTCCTCGGCCCGTCTAAGCTTGCAAAACGATGGGCACCCACTGAAGATGCTTATGTCTTCCGTCGCTTGATCTAACTTTCACAGGTGCACCATACTTCAGGTAACTTGCCGTAAAGTGGGTTTTTGGAGTGACATTACTCACTGCGCCATCTAGGCAAAAATGAGTACAGAGACGAAAAACCAGAGGCCAGATGGCTACCAAGCACTGATACCGCGTAGTTTGACAATAGGATCGGGTCACTGCTGATAAGAAATGGGAGCAAACTCATCTTGCGAAACTGATGCTTCCAAGGTAGTTTAGACTGAATGCGTAAATGACCAATGGGCCATATTCTACTTAGGCAAATACGCTCATAAGCCACACAATCCGTCCATGGTTTAACTCGACATAATACGGCTGCTTCGAACGGCGCGCTAGCGTTTGATCTTTGAGATGTGCTGTTTCTCAAAGCTCGTCATGCTGCTGCAGATGGCAGTTTGCCGACTCCCCCTGTCATGTTCAGGTTTCCTGAAGAATAAGAACAAGATTACAGCTTTTTAAATCTCCCTGGAAGCCATCACAATGGCGGAGTGCCGGCAATCAGTGAGTTCGAGCCGAAATCTTCAACTAACCATGAATGAGTTGCTTCGGGATGCGATTTCTGGCACTTCATTTTACTAGGTCCATCCGCTGTAACCGACTGTTCATTAGGGCGTCCTCGATCCCGTCAATCCTGACTACTTTGAGATATCCATTCTTTGAAACTGGATCTAGCGATTTAATCTTGCACAAACATTCCATGAGAGTTTTACCAAGCATTCTGATCCACTGTCGACACTGTCGAACCCAGCAATACAGCCCGACAAACTGTCTAGGGTAACAATGCTCAGGTTGGGCTGGTTCTGTAAGTGTGTACATAGGCGACTGATTGCTTCACCTGACACGGCAACCCGAGAATCCAGTTAACTGCCGATTGGCAATCTGTAAACCGAACAAGTGGGGGAACTTTTGACAGTAAGCTTTGTCACTTCCATCAGTTTGAATGCATGGTTTCTGTGTGTGTAATGTTTCAGTCTTTGATTGATAAAACACAAGGGTTTTAGAAGCATTTGCATTAAAGACAAATCGAGTTGCTGCTGCGTGAGTAGTGTAGTTGTTCCGACTCTGAATGCATACGTGTATACATGTGTACACGTATACACATAACGTTCAAGAGTTGAAAATTCTGAATAGACTGCAAAAGTTTTTTTCCAATCCGCGATGATGGGATGACGATTCTTAACGTATCCTTTGGTTATGATTGGACAATATCTTTTTCAGTTTGTTCAGGATCTTTGCTTTTTATAGCATCGTTTGACCAGAGTAGAATGTTCCACTTGATCTTTTAAAGGGTTAGAGTCTTTTGTTTGACGGAGGCACACTCCAAGGAACGTTAGAGTAAACCATGCAGTGGACGAGTGTCTTCATCAAACTGTTCAATATTTTCTTATGGTTATCTGCCGACCTCTGAGGACGTAAACAAAGTATGAACGGAATCGAGGAGAATTTGGGTAGTTCAGGTTGTTTTGTTCATTGGTTTGTTCACGGAGCTGCGCAATTTGATTGCAAACGTTTTGGCACCACTCGAGGCGACACCACCAGTGAGTTGTCAGAAAGCACGATAGAGCGTTGCGATGTGTCGGTGGTTGTGCGGTGATTAGTGTTGCGCGTGTTAATATACGTGCTGCTAGCCGGGGCTGACCTTCGGTCACGATTGGTTGTTCGGTCGGACGGCTCCATTAGTTGGTCTGTTATCCTGTGTCCTGAATGGTCGATGACCACATGACCTGTAAGCTTGGCCTCCCCTGTTCTCATATTATGGTCGGTGCTGGAGTGACCTCTTTCAGTGGCCTCTGTGGGTTCCCGTTTGTGACGTTTGTTGATCTTACTCCAAGGAATTTCTTGTTTTCTGGTTTGTTAATCCAACAGGCGGCTCTCATTGAGTATTCCGGTTGAGATGTTGGTCCTTTGCACGTAGTGGTGCGTAAATTGGATCTAATTTGATGCGTCGGTTGATCGAATCCGTCAAGTAGTACCATGCCTCCGGAACTTCCTGTCCGTGTTTCATGTTTCTGTATGCCAGCATCTTAATATTGTCCTGTTTGAATTGTGACCCTCTTGGTCTTAATGTATGGATATTAAGGATGGAGGGTCATTTCTCCTGACATCCACCTCATGTTCTTTTATTCGTGCGCATAATTTCCCCGCGGTTCGTCCAACGTAGAACTTGTTGCAGCTGTAGTAGTTGATCTGAGTCTACTTGAGCCTATTCGTAAGACCCTATACGACACTTTTGATTCATCTTCTCCGTTCAGGATATGAAAGCGGTGCGTAAGAAACTGCATTATCTTGGTGCATCCTGTCTTTTACCAATGGTCCTTCAATCCGTGATTTTATAAACCAAACCAGATTTATCCTAACTATTTCTCCAGCCGGTCCAAAAGAGCTGCGTTCAAGGTACAGCCTTTATTCCACGGAGGCATTTATAAGCAGACAGATGGAGGAGCGATGAGCTTTCTACTCGGACCAGTTTCCACCAACATATTTATCAGTAAAGTTGAGGGCAGATTAGCTCCATTAATTTCATGGTTGCCCTTCTATAAGCGCTTTGCTGACGATATTCTTACATTGTCCACAGACTTCAACTGAGAAGCTACTTCAGAGTTTTTATTCGGCATATAAGGCACAGCGCGTTGCCGCGGAAGAGGAAACTAATGATGGTTTTCACTTTTTGGATCCTCAGGCGGATATACCAGAAAGTCACTTGGTCCGACTAATATACATACTTCCACAGTCTAGCAGATATCGAAATATAAATCAAATATAATTAGCTGTCTGTCAACAGGGATCGCAGCATCTATGCCGATGACATGCTAGACGCGGAACTGGACATTATCTCAAAGCCTTAATGGAGCATGGCTACCCGGAGGAATTCTTGCCGCGACACGAGACAGCTAAGCAATGATGTATAGTTACGTGGCCACTCAGCAGGAAAGGAACCTACATTCATCTCTTCTACGTGAGTGACAGAACTTCGGAAACGGTAACTTGCTGGCTAATCACTGCTCTAAAATGAGAACCCATTTCACTAGCTGCCAAATGCCCGTTCATGACTCTCGCATGCTGATCTACACCTTCGTTTGCAAGTTCACACACTCTGTGAGAGGTGTCTATCCGTATGATTTCCTGATCACCTGTCATTCTGCAGGCGTTTGAATAAACCAATTCACATAATCTATGCGATTTCAGCCAATCCGATTGGTACTGGTCACCGGATAAACCCGGCCAAATCCTCCATGAAAATCTACCAGGTGCCAACAGATCACCCCAAGGAAGCTCAGTGAAATGTATCTGCAACGGCAGAAGCAACTGCAATCCGACTGAGAGAGCTAACTGTTTGTCGCTGGATCTGTCAAGTGGCATTGCTGCTGCCCACCCATCTTCAGATAAATTGGCTACTGATAGGTAGAGCGTCAATAAAAATGCACGTTATGTCAACCCACAAAACTTCCGTTGGTCTGCTCTTCAGATACATCAACATGACATTCTCCTCCATTACCATACGGTTTAGACTGAAGCGTCACCTGTCTCATGGCCGACGCCAAATGGGCTGCTTTGAAGAAAAAACACTTGTTTGGTCATGAAATGACCATACATCAGAAGGATTGAAATTTCATTCAATGGTGCAGTTAGTGTGCAAATGACCGTTAGAAAACACAGAACCCCAAAGTAAATGGTTTTGAAGCTAACTTGGGAAGAATATTCACCGCCCCGCGTCCCGTATCTCACCAATGTGTATGTCAACTATAAACTTTACAGAGTTCTGGTAGGAACATGAGATAATTGAAGCTGAAATAAATTATAGGCCCTTAATCCATTCGTTAACAGAATTTTCCACTGAACCCGTGTCATTCTTGATAAGAGCATTCGTTTCTCAAACTAGCACGCAAATTTCCAAATTGTAGTCCAGATGTTTCCTTCAGTTGTATTGCGCGGCTAGTCGGGGAGATTCCCAGTCACATTAGCTTGGCTTGATATAAAGCTGATCAACCGAACAGAGTGCGAAGGAACCCCAAGCAAAAAAAATACTGGAAAGCCTCGAATTATGTGGGATTGTAAATACAACTATCACACAGGAACTGTTTCGTTCAACGCACGTGATCGAGCCAGTCAATCGGTCTCACCACCTTGATGACAGCTGTGGTCACAGAATAGGTGGCATACCGGTGAACGGTAGGAGGCGCTTTGTCTCGACCCGTGTTGACAACTGTTTTCATGCAGACTTACAAAAAGCTTGGCAAATATCGCTATCATACGGGTTGTTTTGGCTAACGAGCCTCAAACACTTTTCGTGAAAACCAACTAAAACATTCTAAAAATGGCGAAACGGGTAAGTTTCGTCCAATGCTTTTAAGATAAGCTTTTAAGACAAGCAGTTCACGTGGTCAGCCGGTGTACTCCCCAAGTCAGTTGTTTGGTAGTTGGTTTACAAGTATGATATAAAAAATATGAGTTACTGATTGTTATCTCTTGCTGACTAGTCCGCAGTTTTCATGATTTTTTGCACAATCAAACTGTTGCAAGTCTACCGACAATCACTACATCAATTCTTGATATTGCCAAATTGGCGGTTGGGCGCAAATTAGGTCGGAACAGGACAAACAATGGAAGTTTCATTTCCTGTCCATTTTGAGTTCACACAATCTTACTCCCATAATGAACAGTTTAGGAAATTGTTAGAATTACTTTTCGAGGAGGAAGTGGATGTGTCAGCAAGTGGGAGACGCAAGTTTTTCAGCACTAAAGGGTGCATAGTACATTTTTCATTTTCACATTTCTCCAGCAGAATATCGAAAGATGAAGTGTTCAGTAGAAAGCGATTTCAAGAAACTGGTTAGTTTATGACTGACTCCTATTGTGATGGTTATCAGCAAGATGACCGTATAAACTCTCAATATCTCACTTCAGCTGTTTGGGTGCTACCCTTATCAGTCAGCTGCAGTTTAAAAAATAATGCACCAGGGAAAACAACTGTCTGATGTTCATTCAACAGGGAACAGAATTTGCACTGCAGTTATCCAACAGAGGAGGATTTTCCAGTATTGTATGAACGTTTGTCCTTCAAATGCTTGAGTCTGTGCGAAGAGTATGATTTACCATCCGGCCACTGTAGCCTGCTTTATAGACCACTCATTCAAGCGCATTGTCTTTGTGACAGTATGGATTTTCTTAAGGTGAAACACGGTTCACAGGGTTTCCAAAACCTCTCCAGCACCCTAACACCAAATAAGTTATCATTGGGACTCATTAGGTTGGCTCAGTTCCCGAGGCTTCGTCAACCTTACTAGCTACTTAAACCCAAAATATCTCTCGTTGAACCCAAATTGGTGTGCAACTGACAGTATTTCGCGTATTTTTATTAGTGTTTATTAAGTACTTGCAATCGATGCTCCTTGTGACGCAGTTATATGAATATAACAGGAGGGGCTGAAGAGTGAGGTCGTGAATTTTTTGAGCCTTTAGCGGAATTTTCTCTGTTTCCTAATTTATTCACCTAACTATTGCTCGTAAATATCCACAGGAAGAACACGCACTGTCTGGGAATGTTTCAGTTGCGATTCCCACAGATTTCCATTAATTTCTTCACTAAGTTGGGTGATTTAGATCATATTATCAATATATATTTATCTAGGGAACACTACACTACTTCTCAACCGCAGGCTTGCCCTCGTCCAATGTTGCATAGATAAATATATTCGCATCTCTTTTCAGCGCAGCCACTGAAGCTCGCTATACTCCGGTACAAGCAATACACTGATAATGTGACCTCAACTGGTGATGGAGTATTTGCGACCAACGGACAACGAATTAGAGACAGGGACTACCAGCCAAAACACCAAAAAATCAGGCGAAATGGCTTCTAACAGGACTCAGTAATCAATGGACCCCATCTTGAGTGTTTTAGTTGCTATAGTCCTATGTCATCAATTTCGCAGAAGTCCCTCGTTTTCCGATCAAAATTCTTCAGTAGGGTAGGGTCAAGAAAAACTATCTAAATGAGGAAACGTTTCGCACATTTGACTAGGGTTCGGCCAGTATCCTGATATCTTTATCTCACAAATTTCTCAGTGTAGTGAATGTAACTTTGATTTTCTTTGTTCTGAAACACACAGTAGGTAAAGTCAAACTGTCAAGTGTTCCTAAACAGATAAACTAATGAGATGAGTTTCCGTTGGCCTTATGTCTCAAACTGTACACATTTCGCGAAGTACACTCATTTGCAATCTGATTTAGTTTCGATGAGAGGCAACCGAATCCCAAATAAACCTCTCGTTTTCACTCTACCTTGTGGTCACCAATGTAAAATTTTGTCAGAAACTACTGAAAAATGCAATCCTTTCCTGCTTCATTTCATCGTTCAGCAAGGTTCGCTAGAAAATAATCTAGAAGAAAAGGGAATAAGCTGACAATACTGACATAATCCAGATGATAGGTTAAACATGAATATCCAAAACAGTCCTGTTGATCGGTATCACTATTTGTTCTACTTCATTTCATATATTCTTGCTTTGGTCCGAATTTTCACAACTAGGTGTGAACTGCACTCATTCGGAAGTAAGAACTCATGCAATCCGAACAGTTGTTTCTGACGGACGCTAGACACGCACGTCCACGTTCAGATAGCTAATAACTTGAAGAATATAGCATGTAGGATTTTACCGAATAAGATAAAAAACAGTGTTACTTGAACCGGACTTTGAGTAGCTTTTGGAAGAGATAACTGGGCAATAAGTACAACGCTAACGCCTAACGCGCTGCTCTGTTAGTGATCTGAACTTCAACGGGCGACGTTTGAACGACCGAAGGAGTCGTCATGAAACAATCGACGACTCGGTCTGGCAGAAGAGGTTGTTAGAATTGGTCGAGTGTCTTCTTTTTTTGTGAATTAATGTGGGGCAACCGCGATCCAGTAACCCACATTCAGCTTCATATTTTTTCACATTTTCATGTTTTCTGACATTTCGTATGCCTCATATTTTCATTTGCACTGTATTGAAAGTTTTTAGAAGTATGCTTCCGAGTAACGTTTGAGAATTTTAGAAACCGCGTTGTTCGCAAGTCAGTTTTATGTAGGTCAGCAGGGATGGGTATATTACCATCCTCAGCTGTTCTGTAGCGAATAATCTGTGTATCCACGGCTAGTAATTGGGATGAGAATTTCTAACCAGTTTGTAACTCATTCATCATTCGACAGGACTGAATTACCGTTTTGCACGTTGTCAACAAAATGGTTGTGGGGTCACCCAGACAGATCTACTTTTTCTCCTGTTCCGCTCGACATTCTTACATTCTCTGTAACATTGCGTTCCGTCTGTTTTTGTAAACGGCCTGGGAGGCAGATACAATCGCGGGATGTCGACATTTAGTATGACCTGCCTGTTTGCCGTGTTGCACGTGCTCACTGCATATAAAACGTTCAAATAGTATGAACAGGATTTGGTCTAGAGGCTTTCTATTTGGATTTGGCTGAAGGCCTACATTTCTGTGTACGCATGCTTACACTAATGCACGGTAGGTTAACTTTCTATCCTTCAAGCTTCTTATTAGTGGCACTCGATTTAGAAGAACAATAAACATACGGTGTGTAGGAAACTTCATATCAAGATATGACTACAAATTATATAAAAACAGTAATTCTGTTGAGGAAAATAATTGATCGGAGTATTTGGCAAAAAATGAACGATCGATGACGGAGAATCTGGAGAGTGGTAGATGCAATTATTTCACATTGTCCAGTCACTGCCGTGTCAATAACCAGAAAACACGTTTTAGAGCAACTGTCAAAATAATACTTGTCACATGATTGCGGGTCGGGTCGGTCAGCTGACCAGAAAAACGATCTATCGCGTGACCAAGTCCAAGGCACCCTAAGGGTCATACAGAGTTGCTTCAAGTCGTATAGCATACGTTTTGATTGATTTGTTGCGGTGGCCTTTGCCGTTGCCAGGCCATTAAGTGGACCTCATATGAGAACCTTTCATTCTTATTCGCCACCGAAATTCACGCGTTTTGAGGTTTACCAAGATCACTGCAATAAATTGATCAGAGTCCATATTATCTGTTCAGAAGCTGCTTGGTATAACCCATGAGGTCCGTTGAGCTTGGTGACGTAATTGATCATTTTTCCTGGCCCGCTAACCTGCCCGATCCGTGGTTATTTGATCAAATTTGTTTTGAGAGTTGTTATAAAATGGTTTCCGGTACTGACCAGACAACAGGAAATGCTTGCACCTACCAGCATCCATGTTCCCATTCTGTTATTCAAACCTCTAAAAAGCCATAATTGTTTTAAATAGGGCAATTAGCTTGAAGCTTCTGAAGATTCATTAGAACTCAGACACAGTATGTCTTCTAACTAAAGGTGAATATCTTTGCCCTATACTGTGTTGATGATCGCCGACATGTACGCCATGTTGCTTGAAAATACTGTGGAACCGTCAATTAAAGCGAGTAACAAAGATCTAACGTAACCAGAAAGATCTAGAATACTGATCACGCTAAGCCTAATAGGGAACTATCTCAAGTAGAGTTTTATCACCCTGTCAGATTCACTCCTGTTGGATCTGAGGAAAACTACTTCATCGCAGTGCATATGTGTAACGTGCAACTGTATTGCAATGGGCAGCAGACCACCGAACAGAAGTTCCAGTGTATAACACTATTTTGTTCTGCGGACGGAAGCTTCATGCCATTTAACTAGTTCACGCAAACATCTCCGTACACAATAGACTAGCTCGATAATGGAGACCGAAGAGAAGAAGCAAAATATCGGTAAGCACGAGGTGTCCTTCCTTCAGGATGTTGTTTGCGTACGTTTAAATACCCAGCGTAGTTATCCCAAACCCAATTGATTTGGTGGAGCTCAGAAAAATAAGAAATAAATATGATGATTGTTTAGGAGATTACACTGAGATGTTCACCTCTCAGAAGAGTTTGATCGCCTGATAATCAGGCCACGTTTTATTTGCATTACGCGCAATGCTAATAATAATTTTTGGAAATGTTATCTTGAGAGCTTCGCAGCCCCACATACTTGGTACTCAGCTCATTCAAAGAATTATATTGTCTTTACTGCCATGTACACACCAAGAGTTGACGGAGCAAGGTAAGGAAAATGGAGTCATTCTCTGCAGTAACTGATCGTGTTGGTCAGTACATCACTAACTTCACTGAACTTGGCAACATTCGACAGAAAACGTTATAATGAGACTAAAACCACCTGGAAATCTATCGATGGCTGTGAAACAGACGTATTTCGGTCCGCATTTCAGCTCTACTGATTCTTTCTTCAGAGATGTACCAAAGCTTGAGGAGTTTGTCATTAACACGGCTTGTAAATCTGCGTAGCTGGGATTCCTTCTTCACTCTTACATTTTGTGACTAACTTCAAAGCTATCCAAGCTTAAATTTTCCGAGGATGTATGATACCATTTTCAGTAACCAGTTCATCATGGGTTAGGGGTTTAGTGGACTGCCACAGGTTTTCAGTTTTTAAACATTTAAACTGAAAACTACTGTTATTTTTTAAACGGTTTGCCTACAAGAGAGCACATGGTTTTTTGAAGTTCTCCGCCTACTGGCTGAGTAGCTGAGCTGATAATGGTGGTGACTTCTGTCAAAAGAGTAGTTGTCCTCAGCAACAGACTGCATCGTTGGTTTGAGTGAGCTGCAGATATCCTAGTGAAAAAGCCTCCAGGAATCACTAGTCCTTTCTGTGATTTCGGCCTGCAGTAGCGAACGGGTGCATCGTTTACTCACAAAGCCAAGCCTTAGCGACGAAACCTTGAAGCCACAACCTTGTTAATACAGGCGCACACGGCAACGCAACCGGCGTATTTCGGTTTCGCCGGCGATCGGTGACCTAATGTGACTACACGGCAACACCAGCCTGGGATAAAGTGGATTAGCCAAAAGTGTGGTTATCTGTGGTCCTTGTTCTGAGGTTTGACGTCAGGATAGGACACTACCAGCGTAGCACTTTGAACTCCTTCCCACAAAGTTTAGTGTTCGGGTTGGGTAACATTTGGGTATAGGAGACAGCCAACTGTTGCGCACCAAATTTTTCTTTCGTCTTACAGTCTTCTGGGAATGTGTATGCTATCCGTTGTCCGGTTTACGAAGTCTGCGATTTGTAAATTACGGAGAGTCCATGCTCTACCTATCCATCATCATCAGGATGAATATCTGATTGAAACAATGCTACTGAAACCTCACTCTGGTGTTCACTCGTGAGACACATTCTATGACAGTGACTTTCAAATGAGCTAAAAACAGTTTAATTAATACCAGGACATTTGTGTGTGCACACGGGACCAAAATGGCACCACGAAAGGGTTACCTCGACAAGGACCACACTACGCTGCCTGAACCAAAAACGCTTATGGGACAGTTCGGTTACAGTAGTTTGAAAATCTTTTTTTTGCATTTTGCACGTGATATTTTCGGTGTCATTTCCATGCTACATAGGAATATGAAATATTCTGAGCCATCCTTTGGTTGCTCACCTCTGGTTGGATGATACCTTCAAGGTTATTGCATCCTAAAGGCTGAGGAAATGTCCTTTTGTTTGAGGTTATTGAATGAAACGTTGGCCGAGACATGGTAATATGATATTTAAGGACTGAAGCCAAACAAAGTTTTAATACTTTACTGATCTCGCAATATACTTCCTTGATATCCACGCTATGCGGAGTATTAACCAGACCCTAGTAACATAAATGTTTCACAGTCAAACAAAAACGATGGAAGGCGAAAAATCGTTTGTGGTGGAAGTAGTATTTTTTCCTGTCCCTCATCAAAGCGTGACTAGGTGTTTTGTCGGCAGCAGGGCAGTCGATAATACCACAGGCTATTTCCGTAAAATAACGTTCATCGATGTCTGGTGACAACCAACTGGTTTGTCTGTGCAGTATGTGGGGTCTTTCTTTCCTGTCCGATAGTGTACAAAGTGCAATCAGGCGGACGGGCTGGCGGGCTGCAGGTTTATGGACGGAGAGGTGTACAACTTGTAACGAATAAAAGGATCTCAGTGTCACCTAAAGTGGCATACAGTACGTCACTTAGTTACATAAGGCATACGCGCTGGCGAATAAAAGACCAAGGTAATGAGGAACAGCGAACTGATTTGTTGGGCTGGAACAAGATGCGTACGCGTGTTACACGTGTACTGATAAATACCTCGCCTGTGTTGTGTTCGTTTTTGTTAGAAGATGGTCGATGCTGTCAGACAGAATGTATTCTTGGCCATCAAAGGGAGCGCAATCAATAGAAGGAGAATAACGAAAAAATCATGGTTTGAAAAAAGATCCTTGATGACCCGATTGTCTAACCACAGCCCTTCTTGATTTTGTTACTTGGGCATGTGGGTGAATCATTTTATTTCTGTACAAAGGAATAATGCAGTTATTTCTGGGCACTGATGGTATCTGGGAGCATAGGCGCCAGAATTCATTAGTACTTAACCCTAGTATTAACCGACGTCAGTTCTGTTTTGGGTGTCTGCCATCTTGACTGACGAGGTATGAGTTACACGGTTCTTTTGCAATCAGACAGCGTGGGTTGCTCCAGTATGCATGCAACTTAGCTAGACAAAAGTGACGTTGATGGTATTTCCTCTCAATAAGACTGAGAAAATCCGTTAAAAATAGGCTCCAGACATTAATTTGCCGATATGAAATGGCAGTTGGTAGACCAAAAGCAACAAGAGGAAGGACAAACTGTGGTTTACAACGCGACCGTTTAACAGCATATTAGAATTAATGGGTTTTACGGTTGCCTCCGAAATAACCATCTTCTTGAGGGGTGAAGGATTCTCACATGAATTTAGATTTTGTACTTTACATTTTCTTCCTGATGCAGTGTGGAACACGGAACCTAGACGAAAAATTTTTTCTAGGGGTATGCACCTTCAAGGCCCTAAGAATGACGAAATAATTTGGGGCGCTTCAACAATTACATCATCTCAACTCTCATGATAACATCTGGGTGCTTTTTCACCTATGTTGTAGTCAGTGTTTTAGTGGGCTTGGAGTTTGTGGAGATGCAGCTGGATACTGATCGTTAAAATATTCCTTACAACTAACCACTGAAAAAACGCTACCATGCACCAGCAGTTACCTTAACTTTCTTCTCAGTTATTGTGGCCATTTCTGCCTGACTCCGCGAACGTAGTTATCTCGTATAGAACATCAAGAGGCACAGGTTCCTAGCTGACCCGCCTTCTTACAAATATGCCTTGCTCCGTCTGCAAGGGCACACTGACCAACAGTATCTGAACTATACGCACGTACCGTTTTAATCATTACTAATTACGTTGGCTGTTAGAAATTTCACGGTGCTTTCGTATTTGGGGGAAGTGAAGGCGCAAACTCTTTTGGGAGCAGGACGTGTATGGTTGAAGCAGGCTGCTTACTCTCCCGAACCTCATCTGACTGCACAACTATCACTACTTAGCAGTCTACAAACACAATGAACACACACCAAAATGTATACTGAAGGTTCCAAGAACAAAAAACTATTTAAGGACTTGGTGGATGATAGGCCGACATATTAGTACTTAGGCATGTAATTATATCTCCCTCATTCTAAATAGTCATGATCCATAATCAGTGAGACGACTCCAGCTAAGAGACATTATATATATACCAATAAGAGATTTTGTGAGCCCCCAAAAGTTAACTATACTAATTGATCTTTATCTCAAATATACCGAACGGCTGGCTGTAGTCAGCGAACTATCTTCTCAGAATGTAATCAACCGACGAGTGGTGCATATTGGGAAAGAAGTCTTCGTTGAAAGACGACGAGGAGTAAATAATGCCTTTAAAATTCGGAATTTCGGCTGTTTTGTCAGCTTCTTTCGAAAAGGAAGATAATCTGATAATCTTTCAGCTGTAACACCCCTTCGGTGCCTAGCTACCATGTCACCTAAAGGAAGCACGAGGGCTGGGACACTGCCAGGCCTAGACAGGGAAAGTAGAGATGTAGCGGTCGGGTCCGAACCCGACCTCCGGTCAGTAAATTCGCACTCTAACCACTGAAACATTTCTACAAGGAAGACTTGCGCACTTTATTTGTGTTGTTCCGTTCCGTCTTCTCCGTATTCAATCCACGTTTAGCGTAAGTCCATCATGATGGACAACAAGAGTGGATGGCTTTTGAGAACAGAATGGTGTCTTCACTGGTGGCCATTGATCCGACGAATGATTTCATAAGAATTTGGCTTCTGTTGACATTCATACAATCGTTTTCACTGGGTTATATGATTAGTGTACAGCGGACTTGTTGGCAACAGAATTTTCTGGATGAAGTTATGAGGTTAACTATCGACTCTTTGACATGTACGTATTGAAAACAAAATCAACGGTTCATAGCACTGCCTCGTACTATGTGAGATGATTGACTACGCAACCGGTAGTTCAAATCTGATCAACCCAAATTACTTTGCTGAATATTCTAAACAAGTGCCGTGCTTGTCATTGTTGTCCCAAGTTCACAGACTTTCAGAGTCTGTGCTTGTGAACATGGAGTGAGGGTTACTTACCTAAAATATAGACTAGATGTGCGAGGATGCATTAGGGGACGAATGCTTTCTAGAGCAAGTCGTTAGGTGTTCAGGTTGGTAACGTGGCATAAAGATGAGCACTTCCATTTATCAGAATGAATGCAACTGATTAGGTTTGATCGAAGAAATGGTAATGCATTAGCTCCAGACACTTGCGATCATCTAAGGCTTTAGGTGGAACTGGAATCAACTGGAAGACTTGTGTTCTGAAAGGTTTCCGATATAGTGAATATGGAAGATAAAGTAACCGAAGGTCAGAGTGAATCACATCCACCTTGTCCATGTAAAATTTATGAATGCAACTTCCATTTGCAAATATTAAGCTCCCTTGCAGGTCAAGATGTTTCATATAGGATACTCTTGAGAACTAGCTACTCTGTGAATTTACCAGTCGCAGAAGTGGCCTTTTATTCATTAGTCGATGAAAAACAAGTAAGCTCTTGTGGCAACCTGCTGCCTTTGAATTTCGTTTGACACCGTATCTGCGAAGTTTTCAAGTCATTATCCGCGACGGGTTTTTCACATGAGAGTCCAGTGGTAAATATCCTGGAACAAGGAAAGCGTGATTTTGTGCCTGGGTAACACCTGACTCAACATTATTGATAGCGCGTGACTAGACCAGCAGGAAATGCCGTAGAACTGCGATACGGCAGAAACACTCCAGAGGGTGGGATATGCTGGCATTGGATGCTGCGTAATAAAGAAAGCCCTTCAGCCAAACAAGCAGGCATGCAAATGTAGCGAAAGGCATGCATCAGAGAACGCAGTCAATAGGGTTCATGATTTATGTGAAGAAGAAGAACCGGGTCTGTGGAGTGTGTGCCATATGGAGCTATAGCAGTAGATGAGGACTTTGCTCGTAACACGAATAAGCAGCTGCTTTGAACAGTTTGATTATTTGCACCGGCCCCAGAGGCCAAAAACAGAGCATCAACCACTTGTGTATATTGGCCGCAAAATCTGTCATATTCACTTTGCCGGCCTACATTGACCCATTCTTCTTTCTGTTATTCGGACAACTACCGTGAAGTTTCATATTGCGGGGTTGGCAAATATGAACATCTTGTTGAGAAACTCAAATATCTGTGGTCGATACCCAGGGTGTATCTTCTCAACTACATCAGTAATGTGTTGTAATAGGCATAACAAATACATGTCAAAGCTAAGCTGACCTGTCCAAAGTTATTCAGCAAGGCAGTTACTAAACGAAGCAAATTCTTGCCCATGTTTATAAAAATAGATATAGTGCATGAAGGAAGTCGAGCAGAGAGGAGAAAAGTTCAATTTACTTTAGATTTTACCTTCGGGGGTGACCTAATTTGCCGCAAATTCGTCCTGCGATAAAAAGGTGGAAACTATTCAACATATGTGTACCCAATTGGATTAGTGGCACATACTCCATGTAGCCTAAAGGCCATTGTATGTAGTTACAAAATTATGTGAAGTATCTTACTGTAAATTGTTTGTGGTGATGAATAGTGAAACAATTAATTAGATCAACACACGTTTCATATCATTTTGGGTAAGTTAATGTTTATCGCTGAACAAGACGCTGGCACAATACGATCAATAGGGTGCACATCCAGACCGACAATCCAAATCTAAACATTAGTGGGAAACTTTAGTTTTACACACGTTCTGAATAAAGGCCATTGAGAAGTGGTCACTGAGCACTTACTTCCAGCGAGCCACGGGAGAGAGTTCGGATAACGTCACGAGAAAAGAATGCACTAAAATGAAACAAAGTACACATCGTAGTTCACACACCATGGACTATCAACATCTAGAATGGTCCTCGTTTGAAGGAATGGACTGTGCGGACAGATGAATTGTTTCCCAGAATACGGCGTCAAAAGTTTTTGGTTTTGGGTCTTTAGGCCAACTGATGAAGATTTGAAAGGCAGCATGTCATCAGATGATATCAGTTCCAAAGTAAGACCGCAACAACTGCATTGGCTACATAAGAAAACAGTCAACAGGGCATATAAGGAGTTTGTTTCCATACAAGCAATTTGATCTCACTGTCTCCTTCAAGAGGAAAAAGGGAAAGTGGATTGCGCAGTCACATACTAGTGACAATGAGGCTCAGCCCTTGCTTTTGGTAGGCCTGGCATACTCAAATGCACGCGCACTCTAAATTGTAGGTGAATGATGCCTCCTTTTGTGTGACAAAGTAGTACATCCATATGGTATCCTGATAAATACTCGAGGTTTTGGATTCTGCAAGGGAACATACTGTGCTGTGAGTACGCCATAGGCATTTATCCTTTAGTTTAACCTGGGAAGACAATCAAACAGCTCTCTAGACACCTTAAAACTGGCTTTGGTATACTCCTAAATTGATGTCAGAAAGTCGTTAAAATATCGCTAGAATGAATTGATGTGCTACTGAAGGATTCCAAAGTGCAAGGACTAAACTGTTCTACAAAAATTTCATGTCGACCAAGATTAAACGCACTATCCAGCAATAGAAGGGTCACCGTGGAAGAAGCCAAATGCACCATCTGTTCTGCTTTCTTTTAAGAGAAGATTGCTTTGATAAGTCCACTGGAAACTTTCAGCAGGCCGGTTGAACCTGGCATTTTCTGCAGTACAAATCGTCATTTGGATTCATGTAAGGTTCTCAAAAAGAAAATCGACACTAGATTATCACCTGTTTGTTCCCGCGGTGTTCATTTTACACTTTATTCGATGTGCCTTATCACAAGGCGATTTGTAGGCGCTAGTGAAGCACCATTTCCTAAAAACCCTAACGCTATATTCGAGCGAACAATAGGTCAACAGACCGTCGGCAAAGTTCAAAGGTTAAATGTTGTCAGTGGTGGACAAGCGAGCAAATGTATGCTGGCCTATTCACACAGTTAGAACATGATTGTTCCACCTCTGACAATGTTTATTTTGTCCCACAGTTATGCTATGAAAACGTAGCTTTCGCTGAACAACACAGTGCAGTGTAAACTGACTGACGACTGTTGGCGGGCTAAGTCAGCGTAGAAAAGTCTGGTCAGACTAAGACGTCGGTTGTTTTTATCAAATTTTTAGCTGTTTCTGGTCGAAACGATATCGTTAGGTGGCGGATGTGTTAATCTCCTTGAAACGTGACGAGCAGCACCGAAAAAGTTTGACGATGTTCCACGAACATCTGCTTCAAACTAAGAGGCTGTTGTATATGAGGCAAAAATACGAGCCCAATATTTCGGTCTTACAGAAGAGAGAAAAGGTTTCTAATGGGAGATAGACCAAATGCGTATTTTTTTGTAGCTGATGGATAGCCTTGGAGTCGAACGTTGCTTAAAAACTTTAAAAATCACCTCTGTTTACCTGAGATTGTACGAAAAGTAAATCATTCACGATGTACAATAAAATTGAGATGCCGATGAGGTCCAAAGTGCTCATTTTTCTGATATCTCATAAATTTGGGCATTAATTTGGCCTATCCTGTGAAATTAAAAACGGTTCGTCGTTGTTTGTCATTCGCTTTGTCACGTTCCTGTGAGTCATTTGATTGGTCGTCTTCAGACATGTCTGTCACGTAAAGTACATCGTCTGTAGTATGATATCAAAAATATCTTACCCGATATACCGAATTTAGCATATTATCCATTTTCGCGATTCTGTATTCAAAATGTATCCAATCATGAGAGGATAAGGTTTCACTTCTTTGTCTTGTGTGCTGATGGGATGCTCAGTTCTGATTCCAAACAGAGCTATAAGATCCTGAACAGCTGACACCGAGCTGTACTTAAAATGAAGGCATAACCTAGACGTAACATACTACTGGTACGGCTGTTAAAGACATTCTGACCATCATAAGCAAGAGATTCAGCTTGATTCAGTTGAGTCCCCTGTCAAAACCAAGCTGGTGTGCAAATGAGAGTATTTTCCGAAGCGTAAGTTATTTGATTTACTGTTTGGCAAAGAAGACAGTGGCGTTTGCTCTAATGTGTTCTAGCGAGAATTACCTGTATCCAAATTTTATAGGAAGAATTATACCAGTGTTCTATCGTGTACTTCTGAACAGAATTCAGGCGTAAGGTAATTCAAGAATTCACTGGCATATATTCAAAGTATTTTTATCAATCAACATTGAAATAGCATAAGGTTGTCAGACAATCACTAGCGTCATCTCAAGATTGATCCGTTTCCCAAAACTTCGTTGGTGGGAATGCGGCGTTTGATAATCCACAGAATGAACTCGCCCAACTGCGCTGGTATTAGGTACACTGGGCGGTGTACAGTTTTGAACATCTAATCTGACTGCGCGCTAACTTTACAAGAAAATTAACTTTGCTTTTGGAGCTTTTGAAAACATGAGTTGAAAAAACTCCCAGCAGAGCGTGAAGGATGTCGAACACATTATCGTACTGGTCTTAAAGCTGTTACTTATCACACCAGTAATATTTGATGGCTTTGTGCGTTCTGAGCCATACGTCAGCCTTGCGCATACCATCAAGAAACAAATGAATCTTTGGTTGGTTATTTTTAACGGTTTTATCTTACTTGGATGATGTTTCGAGACCTCATTTCAACTTAGTTGAACTACTCGCATTCAAACTCTGGAGGGAAAATCAGTTAATTCCGTGTGACGTAATCCTCAAAGACGAAAGCATTCTTAGCGATATTAGCAGTACTGCAGCTAGGAAGTCATTGAGAGGTTTGGATTACCAAAATCTTTGAGTTCTGTTAGCACTGACTGAAACAGTTGCTTCCGGGGCCTCTTTGGTAGCGACCTCTTTCGTTGATCACCAGGTGGTAAGCAACCCACCACACTTCTGTTTACTTCTCCACTCCGTTACTTCGGTGTTCGATGAAACTAGTCACCGTTTCAGCTTTTGATCTCAATGACGACAAATATCCCACCAACTTGTGACCTTTCCTTTACGCCAACTGCGCTGGCCAGTTTTTCACCCAGATGACACTGCATTACATTCAAGTACCCGGATATATGACATGCTTACAGCTGTCTCATATGGTGCTGTTACGAACTACACCTGCACCACGACCTGGCTAGCTTGAGGGAAAACAAACTACTGATCATTTAAACAGCAGGTCTTTGGTCACGCCGCAATAGTTATTTTACTTCCCGGATGCAACTACACTACTGCATGACCATGCAGTTCTTCCCATGATACATAATATGATTCAGAACCAAGTCACTGCAGGACCCGAAACCTCAATTCAGCATTCGCCGGCCACAGTTTAGCGGAGCATTTTCAAATCTTCCTGATGACTGATGTTGCCTGCAAAGTACAGCCGGTCTGTTTGCCGTTCCTTTAGGATAAAACTGAAAAACCTGGATGCTGATGGAAAAAATGTGCATCGGCCGGGATTTTCATGTCTGCAGGAGAAGAATGAGTGAGTTGGTAAAGAAGAAAATGATGGTGCTTTTGAACAGGAAAACAAGAGCGGATGTGCTACTCACTTTTGTTAGACTAAGTGAATACCTGATCACCATTTTCGATGAAATATTGTTCCAAAGAGCAATATGTGAAGAGGTCTGTAACTTGGATATCAACTTTGAAATTCGTTGATAACTTAAAGTGGTTATCAGCACTCACTTGATTGACTGGTTATGTTAAAACGACCGCTAGTTGTTCAAGTCCAGTTTCATACGAATACACATATACAGCGTGAATCACTGGTTTCTTGGAACAAATTTTACGAACACAGTATTGGCACACAAGATGCTCAAATGCATATCTTTGGAAACCGCATCGGCTGTACCAACTAGAGCTGTTGGTTGCACTATATGGCAAGAACGGTTGACAATATAAAGTGTTTGGGAACCAAATGGTGAAATTCATACAGTCTCATAATTCAGTGGTTCAAATGTAGGGGAAGTGCATGTAAATCTAGATCACCAGGTGTTTCAACAGGACAAGATTACGTGAAGGGGGCTGATTAATGACTGAGAAAACGTAGATGCAACTTGGAGGGGAATGTCTGAAGATGTTGAGGTAGGGTGTAGTCGGGCATGAGGAGCGAAGTTATGCCGTGGTAGAGAAACACATCAGGTATCGCAACAGCCATCTGCTGACCTGACCAGATGGCGTAAATTTCGAGTTTCCAACAACTTCATGTTTTATATGAACACAAAATAGTGAGTTATTGACGAAAGGACTAAGTTTGACAGAACACTCTACTCATAAATCTGATGTTACCAACTCACCAACCCACAACCGGTTCTTTCTACGTCAACGTAGTTTGCGAATGAGTGTACTTGGTCGAGAGTATCTTCCTCCTTCACAGATGAGGGAGGAATGCATACCGATTAAACTTTGAGGTTCCAACCGAAATTCTTTTCTTTCCCAAGGTACTATTCACGCATTTTCCGTTTGAAATCCAGTACAATCATACGCTAAGTGGAGCAACATGATAGATATTTGAGCAAGTACCGTACAGAGATTTGACTTACTTCGAAACTGGTGACAGACTCAAATATGAATGAATGCAGACTCGATTAGCTACTCTACCTGGGGTTTCGATGTGTCCTTAGAGGTGTGCAACACTTCCATCTTAATACACTCAATTATACAACTACACCAGCTGAGGCAGCTGCAACCTGCGCACTACGAGCATTCTACCAGTGCTCGTAGCCAAGCGAAAGATAAGCTAAGCGAAACACTTGACACAGTGAGCTACCCTGGATAAGCCGTGTAGGTACTGCGGCCGATGACCGCAGCCCGAAAAGACTTGTTCACGGTCGTCTGAAAAATGGAGCTCGAACTATTGTATGATCGAAATTTCAATAGCTTTCTAAACTTTGATCTTACTTCTAGCTCGCGAAAAAAGTAGACAACTGACGAGAGGTATACAGCTGTGATTAAATGCTTGGACAAATTTGAGACTCCAATTTAAGCGAGTTAACTGAAGGGTTGGGATGCCACCGTAGATACAAGAATCTGCGCTGCTTGCGTGCGGAGGTGCCCGAGCAAAATCTGACTTGTTCGTCACCAGCGACAAGAATCCACCGACAGTAAGTTTGCTTCTGTTTCTCACATACAGGATTCCGCTATTGGCACTAGCCTCCCGTTACTGAATTATGGCCTATTTACCTGATTCCGCTCAAGTGTCACTGTAATGGCTTCTTCTCATCTCAATAAATACGATATATTTCTGCGAATCGAAGGACTCAATGACTAATGCCAGTGCTGTAATACGAAGAAGGTAGCGATACTATTCTTTATTATGTCATCATGCCTAGACCGGTTGGTGTCGCTAAACATTCTACTTGCCGAGTTCATGCCGTCATTTTTACGTCGGTATCATCGACTCGCACTTAGCGGCAGATTTTGCATCATACAAAACAGTACGGTCTAGTGGCTTTGCGTGGCCATCCAATTTGCGTCTGAAGCGCTTCATTTCGAATGCCATCCTATCAGTAGAAATACTATCAAAATTGGGAGCACAGTTAGTCATGCTTCATTTAAAATTATTTGAGTAGCACTGGTATTTATGGTTGCCGTTGAGTACCTAAGTTAACAGTCTGTCTATCACTGTCGCGTTATCACTGGAAAACATCACCGTAAAAGTTCTATGATCAGTTTTATATGTGTGCCCACAAAAAAAACAGGCTAACCTCTGTTCAGCCTTCTCAGAATCGCCTTCTCCTAGGTCATCTGCAAGGTAAATTCAAATGCAGTGATATAAGGCCTGCACTTGCATGAGAATCTTTTACACGTGAAGGTTTTTTGGTGAACACCTACAGCTCATATTCGCAACTGCACACACCATAAGCTGTATATATGTTTTTAAATCTAATTACGCCTGTTCGACCTAATTCATGAGAGTACGTGTGTCTAGACACCAGAAAGACCCAGTTCATGTCCACGTCTGGAGGTTGCTTTTTGGGGATTCGTCACTCCACCAACGTCACCACCACCACTACCACCGACATCAACATCGACACCATTACCTCTCATCCCGTGCCGTTCGTAGTGCGCTTGCCTTGACTGTATCATGTTGAATCACTAGCTTTCATCCACAATTCCACTCGTTCCAGTTTCACGCATTGCTTTCGTCGAGCCGCACACAGTCCAGGCACGTAAGTGTTGCGAAAACTGGTTTTGGGAAATTACTATTTTCACGGAAAAAAGAAAAATGTATTCGGAGATCATGGGGCAATGATTTACTTGATCGGAAAGATTTTTTGGGGAGCGCACATAGACGACAGGCACATAGTCGGAAAATGTCATAATTCTATTCACCGTATAGTGAACATGTCCAAGGAGTGAAACACCAGAAAAAGTGAGAATCAGTGGCAACTGATTGACGAACAGTGCGAAAATCACAAGCAGGATGCGCTTCTATATGTACAGTCATTCTTGAACGTCAAAAGCTCAGTGGATACTTCGTTTCTGTTCTAACGCTTTCTATGCATATTTTATAGTCAAGTTTTAGCGTTTATCACGTTCTACAATCTCTTATTTCACTGGAAGCTAGTACCACCCGTTATTTCATCTGGCCAACAAACGTATCAGCAAAGTCGGAAACAAAACTTATTGAAGAATACTTGCTGATATCCTCACTGAAATAATGGGAAATTCTTCAGCAGAAGTCCCAGCAACACAACCTCCTGAGCAACCAGCAGATCACTAACAATGGGTTTATTGGGTTTTGCCTAGCTCTCTGAAGATATCAGATAGCCAACCCTTCGTCGCTGTTGACTTCCCGAGGTAATCTTCGTACAAACGAAAAAAGACCAGGAGGTTGCGAGTTCGATAATCTTTGGGGTTTCGCGAGTTGTGCGCTGCTGATTGTTGCCAACAAGGATAAAACAGCTGTATCCTGCTTTTCGACTATTCAGCCCCCAAATCTCCTCAGACTACTAATAAACAATAGTTGCTACGGATTTGACAGTCTTGACCTCTCAGCGGTGTAGGTCATCTGTCCACCTGCAACAGTAAGGCGGTCTCCTATTAACGAAGACTTGCGGTATGCCAGTGAGTTAAGCCTGCAGTGTTGCGTGAATCCACCTTGCATTACGACCGGCGTATAGATTAGTGGTCCCGAAACTACGTTGTGGTTGCTTCACCCCATTCGTTGCTCCCGAGTGGGAGAGCTAAAAGCTTTACTCCAAGATTTCACAAGACAGAGAATAAAGTTCAATCGACTGGGCATTGGCGGTTTGACTAATATCGCAAAATAACCAGTACCAGTATTGTGCAATAAGCCGTTAGTAAGTTGACGATGTGGGGATGCGGACCATCTTCGTTAATTGTGATGGTATATCACAAGTTCATAGGGCCAAGGAACTTACTTCACAAGCAAATCACACGACACTTCCAGGTCCTTCCGCTCATTCCGGAATTTCTTCCGCTTTCGACAATGACCAGTCTAGGCTGTAGAACCGTTCTGAATCTCAGACGAATCTTTTCGCGAATGTACTACCAGAAAATGGAAGTGTGTTCCAGTCAATTGTAAATATAAGTTCTGTGATGGCCAAGCGATGAGAACCGGGTAAACACGGAGACAACATCAGAGAGTAGTAGGTAATAGGTAGTACTGTAAGCTGATTATCTCCAGCCAACATATTAGCCGTTCTGCGCACATAATTGCGCGCAGAACCGGAGATACTGGAAGAAAACAGTAGCGTACGTAACCGGAATTACGGAAACGTTCCATTAGGACCCTAATGACTAGTGTGTCGAGCACCTGACAACTTCTGTTGTTTGTCCTTGAGGTTTAACTCAGTCGATCTTAGCAGGTTTGGAATAACGACTGTAGAACACATGCATGAGGATCTAAATGTTATGTCGCGCTGTATGCCTGATTAACGAAACTTCGGTTTGTACGATATCCTTCAACCGAACACGTTTATGTAACAGGACAAAATGTATTTGGAATCAATTGTTTCACCGAGGTTTGATCACGTGGCGTTCAATATCAACAAGCAGTTTGTGGGAGCGTGTTAGTTCCTATGATAAAACAAGTCAAGTCCACCTGTTTGAAGCCTTTATTGAAAAGTGTATATGGTGTTGACAAGTACTCTCATTTGTAAACGAATTTGGTTTTGATAGGAGACCCAAATGAATCCAGCTGAGTCATTCATTTGTGACAATGAATGGCCAGACCTATACAATTCACACACCGAAATAGCAATACATGTCGACCAAGGTAGAGCAGAAGGGTTAGTCTGTACGCCATTGAAATCGTCTGTAAACCTTGAATTTACACCAGCACAAGTCAAATCCTGGCTAATTCCGTGACGTGAATTCGGGCTGTAAGTAATGCTGGGCACCAGTTTGTCCGAAGCGGATATGATTTTGTTTAAATCTCAAAGTGGTTCTTTTTATGGTTTTCAAGTAGCCAATTTTACACTGGATAATCCTTTGTGTGAATTAAACGGTGATATTATAAGAGTTTTTGGGATGACCGTTTCTGGGTAATACTAGCAAATTTCGGCTGTTCTGATGAGTAGCGCGAGCTACAGGGACAGCCATCGCATACAGCCTAGGCCTAGATTGTTTAGTTATCTTCACCTCAACCGAAAGTTCTGAGCCATCAGTCTAGCGTCTTGATGACTTTTAGAATTGCTGCTTCATTTTCGTCCCCTGTGCTTCTTTCATTATATTTACATAAGGCGGTTGCACACACAGGTCAGCTCATACTTGTCTGACTAGTACTACTCAGCCCATCCTTTGAAGAGGTTCGTTAGGATACTTTGATACAATAGACCAGCCCGAAAACAGGTATCAAGCCACATTGTGTGCTGTTTAATGTATGCATAAAAGCTCTGGGTAGTTGGATGCTTGAGCGAGAACAACTACTCAACTGAGTGGTTTCAAACTGTTCTTGTTTGGAGTCGGATGCCCGACATCCTTTCTGGGAAGACCGCCGCAATGGAAGTCGACATGAAAAACCCAAATGCGACAGTTTGCTCTATATAGCTGATTCATCTGGAATGCTTCACCCTTCCGGCATATTGCTGTGCCTGAGACAGACTGCTAATGGAAGCTCCAACGAGTGTCGGGTGGGTCCGGATCATCCCACAGTTCCTCCATAATTTAGCAGTCCTCTTCGAGAAACCACATTCCAAAGATGAAAACAATGTTTCCTCAACAGGAGTGTTTCCTCTTTGGAAGAGCGGTAAGCACAATCCAATATACCTGCTTTTTGTAATCGCCTAAATAAGATTTGGTTGCCTATGCTATTTTTGCATCTTTGCGAAACCTTTCCGGGAAAGGGACGGAAGTCCCCCTTCACTCGTAGCACAGAATCTCCACAAGATCGAACTAAGAGGTGCAGTAATACATCACAATTCTGAACGGTACCACCAGCTATCAAGATCAGTGCCAAGAGGAAATCATTGTGTTAGACACCCTAGCTTAAATATGAACAATAAAAAAGAAAGAGTTAATCTTAAGGGAGGGGTGTATTTAGGCCAATATAACTGAGAAATTGCCAACCTAGTGTAAATTCTTGTGGCATTCTCCAGTCCGAACGTTTCCCATCCATACCGGTGGTAGATGCCATTACAAATTTTTAGATTCAATCACGGAACAGAGGGTTTAGTTGTAGTATTCATTGCATCTCCAAGTGTAACCAAATATAGCACCTCAGTGCCTTCTCCATTTTCCCTGTTACCTTCCATGTCTGTTGGTGACTGCCGGTTGATAGCGCATCATCTATGAGTAAAAGTTAGTCTCTTCAACCTTGACTTGCCTATATCTGTAAATAATTGTTTGTGGGTCCAAATGCTAACTACAGCAAGGGATTATTTGCCAAATCTCTCGCTTCGTTAGGTTCAACAAATCACCCGACAGTCTTGTTGAACATTACGAAAAAGCCGACCTGCTGTCCTTTTTTGAGAGCTCTTTACAAAACATATGGATCTCGCTACTTGCATCATTTATCGTAAAATGTGGTTCTGACGGCTCACTCGTGAATAGCGCTGGCGCTTATGTATTACTAATCACTTTTAAACGGTGTTGGAGAAACAATCTTCTGTAATCGAATGCCCGGTGATCAAAGTTAAGCTGTTGGGTTGGGAGGTGAAACAAAAGTTCGATATAGCGCAGATTCAAGCAAAGTTTTCCTCATTCCGATGTCACGGTCTTCTTCTGTTTTTTGGTCACAGCCTGAACCCTCCAGTGTTGACCCATTCATTCCTGTTCTCTTCATATCGAACACCACATAAGATTTTTCCTCAAAATACCGAAGCCCAAGAACCCGTCCAAAACATTTGAGATGTTGCTTCTCTCCTGCCGCAACAGATCACAGCTGGCAGTTCCATTATTTTCTTTATGTCAGAGTACCACTCCCAACTGGAAAAAGGTTTTCTAAGTGAAATGCGTCCATAAAATAGTCTTGCCTCGTCGACAATGAAAATTTTTCAAGTCACTACTCCCGCACAAATTTGGCATCCATTGTAGCCAGTTAATAAGAATCCGCCAGGGAGTCTGACGCAAATGTTGCTGCTCTTCCGAAACATGTAATCAGCTCGCTGCTGACACTGAAACCTACACCTCCGAGTTCGCCGTAATTTACCGGCTGTCGGGAGATTTGTTGCAGTTTTAATGAGGAACCGTTTCGTTTACCTGAGAGCTAAAAGTTTGCCTGCCAACGCTTTTGATCATTCACCTCTAATATTTCACTTGCACGTTATTTTATGCCATATGTGAGCGTGACCAGCGCCAGTCAAGCAGACAGTGGCAAAACATGTATTATTGTTTTCACTCATTTGGACCATTTTTTGTTTCCACTCATTCACGCGAATAGTTTTGCGCCACGGTTCGCAGTAGGGAAGTTTACCTTGTGAAGGTCGCTGTGCCAGATAACCTCACACAGCGTAATCATTCTACTTTACCAGGGACATTCTAATGCAGGTTTATGTCCACGGGCATATCAATGAATTTTGCAAAGACAGCCAAACAGATTCCAAACAATGAATAAACCAGACTACTATTAACCATTCACTTAGTCCTCACCAAACTTTTCCCAGATAGTGTCGAATTACAGCTGCCTATCACACCGTATGAAGCCGTTTATGGTATAGTCAGCCCGGACAGGTAGTTATGCAGAACTATCCGCGTTGCACTGTTTTAGTAAAAACGGTAAGGACCAGAGGTGCAAAGAATAATCGTCTCACTGGGTTACGGAGACACCAATTATCGCAGAACAAACAGCGTGGTCGATCGTGGCTTGTGTGTTCTTCGCCAAAAAGGTCAGATTCTGCGCCAAAATGTCACTTTTCTTGTCCACGTTACCGGTACGCACAATTGGCCAGACTCTAGCTAAGTTTTCCGACAACTTTGGCCTACATGAATCCAACGATCTGACTGATCGGTAGAAGAATAAATGAAGTGCACAAAGGTTATCTCACCCATCTAGGCCAGTACCAGTTTTATTACGTAGAATAATGTGGACGCGCATTTTTCAACCTGCATGGTCCAACGATTTGAAAGACCGTTAGTAGAGAAAGCATTAGTCTATTCAGCCGATAAAAACCGGTAAATCGGTTTTTATTTAGGTCAATAAACCAGTCACTTCGGGAACTAGGCATCCTTGGTTCTCGTTTTTTTTCTAGGAGTCGTGAAGCAGAACAGAAGTCCGTGCAGGAGAACCTGTTTCTTCGAACGGAGTGTTTCCCCTTCCAGGATTTCGAAAGAGAGAGAGGAATACAAAATTTCGAAGTACTCAGCAGTATATCAAAAACATTTTGTGCAGAGTAAACTTGCGAGCCTTTATTGAGCTGTGTAGTTCTTTTTGTTCGGGGAAGATATGGCAGTAAGTGATATGAAAAACAGTTCTAGTGTCTAAGAAGATTGTACTATGCACCTTTAAGTTGACATCAGCAGCATTTTTGAAAGTTTGTCCATTTGCAGATTCAGCTGTCGTAACGAAAAGCAATATATGTGTACGCATAGTTACATATACAGAGAGGGCGACTGATCCCCCTAGTAAGCGGTTTTCACAAGTTCATTCATCAGCTATTCTTCCGTCCATAAACGAGCAATCGTTGTCCAGTCCCGGAAGCTAAAAAAATAATGCAAAAATGCCAAATTCGTATTTCATACTTTCACAATTTTGGTTATTAGGGATGAAGACTTTGCGTGCTTATTTGGTCTTAAAATCTCCTAAAAGGAGTTGTCTAACGGAACCAAAATGTTGAGGTCCTAATTTCACAACCTAAGACGTCTCATTCTGACTTTGTTTTACCGTGTACGCACAATATTGATGCGCGCAAATGTCATTTGAGACCAAGCCTTTTCAGCCTCAATTTAATAAGAGTCTGCGGGAAGCATTCCGCCCTTCCGAAGGCTGTACATTAATGCAATACCGGTTGGCTGTGCAGTTCCGGACTTTTCTGACTGTTGCGCGAGACAAATATCCCCATGCTGCTGTTTACAGACAACTGTGACTTATTTTTGCATTCACTTACAGTGGCTGACTGAGGCGTTCGGTTCAACGACGATCATTTTGGTCCAAGCATAAATATGTCTAAGACATTTTTTCTTTGTCAGGCTGTACTGAGGATTCAAGATGAAATAATTGCGAGAGAGAGTGCTGCACGGGTTATTCCTATCTTAGCGGCACACTATCTACACACCTGACACCTAAAAATGAAATAAACGCAAAAATTGCAAAAATCATCAGGTCATTTGGTCGTCTTGTGAAACCCGTTTGCAGCAACCACCACTTGCGCAGTGATATCAAGTTTGCAGTGTATCGCGCTGCTGTGTTGTTCCTGCTAGACCTGGACACTATATTGACGCCGTATGTGAGTACTTCTCCGATTTCACTTGCACTGTTTGTACCAAATCCCCGAGATCAAATGGACTGACGGAATCCCCAGCAACGAAGTCCTTCAAAAACCAAGCTCCGTTGTAGTTGAATGCAGTGTGGTGCGAAACCAGCTCCACTGGTTAGGCCACTTGAAACAAAAGTCCAAAATCCGCATCCCAAAACAACTTACCTACAGCGAGCTGGAGAATGGCTTTCGAAATCGAAAACACGCGAAATTTTGATTTTGGGATTGCCTTATTTGGAAGGCTGTAGAACATAAAGGAACTTGGCCCTCGATGGAGCGTCATGGAGAACGGCTATAAAAACTGGCGTGAGAAGCTTTCAGATACGACTCTATGCATTGCTGGAACACAAACCAGCTATCCTGAAGGGGCTAGTTCCATTATGTGGACTCATGGTGCAGGCGGACGCAAGTGCCTTGGCAGGATTAGCCTTGTGGATCACCAAGATATTCACTGGCCCATCTGATAAACGTAATCTGCCGGAGCGCAGGTAATTTTTCCCGACATTATCATCCTAAGGATGGAAACACAATTAGCAGCGTGGTAAATGGAATACCGCTATGTCGTCTATTACTGTCGTGATGGTGTTAATGAGAGACACCTGGTAAAACTATCGTGATGCTATACTCCGGCACCCGGGGTACTATGCCGAAACTCATGGTACTTGATAGATGACAAAGGTATCTCGATGACTCGCACTGGTACCCATTGCTATGCCATCATGTTTGGGCGAACTGCTGGCTTCCAGAAAGCCCCTGTAAGTTCACCTGCTGGTCTGTCTCCCTCGGCTCTGTCAAATGCTTGCGCACTGTGCCACACTCGTCTCCGTGCAGATCTTTTGTGGCTTCTTACCATGCGCAGGCGCCCAGTGGTCTTGACCATCATCGCCGGGCAAAACATATTCGGATGCCAGTCATCCCGTAGAGCGCTTATGTTATCTAACCTCTGATTTCACGTGGGCATTAGCAGCCTACATACAAGACTACATCAGATCCATGCAAAATGTATACGGTATATTGATATGCTCAGGCGTTCTTTGGTTCAGACTTTCTCAACCGGATGCCAACCTAAGGCAAGGGTTCACACATGCTGCATTCAACCGGTGGAGCCGATGGAAATGTTTCCGTTATAAACTTACTGTCTTATTTTTTGACGATCGCACCAAAGATTGAGTACCCTCATAAAAACTTAGGATGCGAATGCAAGTCATTTCCAGGCTAGTTTTCCCCCGAATTGATATGGCAGCCTTGTAAGGTTTTTTGATTTTCGGGCGACATCCCTCCATCCCAAAGGAAATTTCACAAGGAAAATGAACGCCTACACGAACAGGCCGTAAAACGGAACACCCGAATGAACGGTATTTAATTAGGTGTTTCAAATCTGGACCAAAAGCACTTCCCATTTGTTTCTTACGCAGACGTAGGTGGAAAATTCTTCACAAACAATCATGTATTTGCCTCCATCCACCTTTATGTCGGCTGTCCAATAGACCTGAATAACACCAATGTTCCTTGCAACATTTGTAGAATGTCGTCTCATCGTTTCGAATCCGACTGTATGTCAGTTCGTAAATTAGCTTAAATCCGTTCTGCAGGTGGTGTAGGCTGTCATGTTTAGGTTTTTTAGAAAAAGAAGCTGGGAGCGAATTCACAGGATTGAATGGTGTTTATTCTGTTTGAATCGTTAAGTGTCCCACAAAATAAACGTTTACAGACACTATTGGGATTGTTATTTGTGTCATATTTCATCCCAAAAAACATGCTCAAAATTCGGGCAAATTTATTTCGGAAGTATGTACTGTCCCG
Organism: Opisthorchis felineus; assembly: GCA_004794785.1. NCBI lineage: Eukaryota > Metazoa > Platyhelminthes > Trematoda > Opisthorchiida > Opisthorchiidae > Opisthorchis > Opisthorchis felineus. The sequence goes on from SJOL01007044.1 coordinate 153,595, forward strand.
GTTTTTTGCTTAGTGGACAGACGAGGACATGCACGCTCCTTGTAGATAGAAAGCGCCATGGTTACTATCAAGCACAGAATAGAATTTAAACGTCAATAGAGTAGAAATGTGTTGTGTGTGAAAACGTCTTTTTTGATCAGATGTCTAAAGAATTCTAGGAAATTTCAATGACAGAAGACCAAATTTATCAAGAAAATGATGGTAAACTACTGACTCAATGCGCAGATGAGCTAAGGTTGGGTTTGATATGAGAGCTCTTTGGTCGCGAGTGACATTGGTGGTCAGAAAATGTAATTGTAGTGTTACTGTAATGCAATGTAATATAATGTAATATAAATGGATTGTTTGTGATGAGAGTGCCGGAGGATCTCGGTAAACGCAGCCACATGAGCACTTGGGTCGTTATCAGCTCTCATAACTTAAGTGCATGGATATCGGACAACTGACGCCTCAGATACTATCTTCAGAATGTTTTAACAAATCAGCCATGGATCTCTACGAACGTGGTGATAATTAACAAACTGTATGTTTGAATTTTGATCAAAATTTATGCTGAATTTGCCGGACCCAGAAAAGCTGAGTGAAACGAGCACCTTTCTGTCTACTGTCCGGACACGCCGAGTTTCCAATATCAGTGATCTGACGATGCATTGTAGTTACTGGACCTGTTCAACTGCCTGAAGCATGTTTACTTCCATTGCAGTTATTGACCGAAAGATTTTTGATGCATAAGCGTTTTCTGTATAAATGCAGCCAGCAGCTCAGAACAAAAGCACAAGTGAAGTTAACACACGTAGCGAGTTGGCAATTCCTTTTTTAATTTCTGTAATTTTTCCTGCAATCTGAAAGTATATATCCTGCATGTTCTTCTAGGTACACACTGAATTGTCTTGATCTCTTGAACATGCACAGTGCTGGACAGTTAGAACGTTGTAGAGAATGACCACAGTTTGTGCAGTTGTTCTTTAATATACCGCTTTCGCTCCCTACCAACTGCCTTTTTAAACGGCTTTCTTCATGAAAGGCCGTAAGAATGGTTGGTTTTTGGTCTGTTCGCCCAGTTTGACAGTTGGATTAAAAAGTCTCAGGAAAAACCGGAGTGACATCGTCAGTGAGGAATTGAGTGGACCGCACGAATATTATAACCATAAAACACCCCCTGAATTACATCACAGGAACCAGCATTACAGGATAGCTGCGTGGTCTTGTCAGTGACCCGGAAGAGTTCGTTTGGAATCTTTGCATTAGTAGCAAAAGCATGACAAGGGACAAATTATTCAGAGTGGTCTTTCTTCTAAAATGCTTGGTAAACAGGTCAGTATCCTCGTGAGAGTGTTTCCATTTGAACGAGTTTGTGCTATATTTGTAGACAGTCGTCAGATCGTTCTGTTTGACACAAGAATGGGTTAGGTCACCGACAAAAAATTTGTTGACCAGATGTATTCGAACGGTTGACAGAAACCTAGGAGATCAGTAAGTTCATATATCTGTCAAATGACCCACATTTTGAGGGAGGTAAACTGTCATCACTAAACTCGTGAAGACCCCCTAATGGCTCACCCTTCTGATGCTTGAGTGAAACGACCAGTGCATCCTCAAAATAATGGGCACAGAATTTTGGAGAATAAGTACTACTTTGAGTGGACAATGATCCCAACGGACGAAGAACTAGGTGCAGCCGCCTCAGCCATCGCATCACCGTCAGTCTCTCTCTCTAAAGTTGGATCTTCAAGGCTGAAATTCCACCTAAGTGCACTGTGAAAGCATTCTATTCGCATGTCATTTGGCTGCGCCGACATAATCTTGTGATCTCATGGGTCAGTACACAACAGTGGATCAGCTGCAATACAAATCAATATAAAAGTTTCATGTCCACCGCTAGTCAAACGACTGTATGTTTTAACATTCGTTCCACTCCTTACGTCTAGGGCTGGGGACGGAGTATTTCCATCAGTGATGTCGTTGTTCCTGTGCTTCAAACAGCCCGATAGTGAGGATTTGAAATTAACCTGATATGAGGGTTCCGGCTGGCAGATGTGTGCCTGATATCAGTAACCTTCAAAAGGTTCACAGACAGGGTTTTCCAGGTTGGCCCAGACTGTACACGGCAAGCGCTCTTAAAAAGCAGTAGCTCGCTGGCTGCCGGGTTGTCGTCACCGCATGGGAGATAGCTTAGGGAACGAAATGTATGGAACACCGCTGAATCTATTCGATCAGCCCAAATAAAAGAAAAGCCGGTAGTGAGCTGTCCAGAGTTTTCATTGTCCTTACGAATAGTGTCACATGAAAGGACGTGCTTCAATACCTTGAATACATCCCACATTAGAATACCAGGTAGCTTCTTGGCACCGAAATTTAGTTGAATCATATTATAAGGGAGTTATCCGTCAACGCCAAATTAATTTGCAGATTGGTGTCTATCAACATAAGACTTGGTATTTTTACGTAAGAATGAAAGGTGGGTATTGCGTAGCAGCCCCAAATTAGAATTTCATCATCATGCATCAAACCGGAAGCTGATCTTCGGGGATACTCAACGTAGCTTAATTGATTCCATTCAGCTTCGGAACTAATTTGGGTTTGCTCAAAAGTTGCCACGTCAGCCAGCATATCGCAACTGTAAGGCAACGACCAGTCGAGTGCTGGTGTTAATAATTATCGTTTGAATTGCTGACTAGTCATTTTGGAACTTACGGGTTTGCTCATTTTCTGGTGTTTCTCTCAAGTCTCAGTTGTTTTCGGTGTGACCGGGAAACCAGTTATTCAGCAGTGATGGCCGGACGGCGTATGGTTGATCTACTTCAGTAATCTCGCACTGGCGTGCGCTGACAACAGAGGCAGCCGATAAGTGCACAGGACGCGAAGGTTATCGAGCAAATAATCAGTCACGTGGGTGACCTTAAAAGGGGGTCAGTGGGACTGGACTGAGGACAACGCTTGATGGAGAGGCATCCCACAGCGTCCCTGATTAGTAGTGTGGTTCAATCTTGGCAGTAGGAAATATCGCCTCATGTAAATCAAATATAGTGAATATATTTGCTGAAATTCTGTATGGACTATGCGATCATTTTTTGGACAAAGATTGCATTCCATTGGTGATAGCTTGGCAACTAAATGAGCGGAATGGAAAATGTACCATAACTTTCCATTCTGAGAAATATGTAACCAATAAACTAAATGCAGTCTTATCTTCTGGGATCTAAAGGCACCGAAGAAGGTTGTACTGGCATGACTGGCAGCGGTCGATGTTGACTAAAACGCACTTTAGTACCTAGCTTGATAACGCCGAGCGGGACGAAACAGTTTTGTGCACTCTAGGACGTAAAATTTCAAGCCGTCTGAAAACATTATGGATATTCAAGTAATTCTGAGAACTAAATAGCTATCTTGGATGTAAGTGCTCAGGACTTGGATATTTTGTCCGAAGTTCCACGAGCTGTTGATTCATTTGAATGGAGCCACAGGAAGATTATTGTATTGACACAACAAAAAAGTATAATGGCCCCCGGAGTTCCACCATCCGCATCCGTGATCATCCCGTAGCTGAATTTTTATGGCCGTGTCAAGTCCGGAGCCTGAAATACAAGTGCAGCTGCAGTCATGCCCATTTAGTCTAGCGGTGAGTGTTGCATGTTTGGAGTATCAATGCTTCTGAGCGTTGTTGCGGCACAAACGGCCCCAGTGTCTTAGCCTTTTTCCTTATGCTTACGACAGCACAGAACACGTGTGGATATCAAACGCGGTAAAGGTACTATTGCTCACTATTACTACCCACTAATTATAACGCTACTGGACAGTTAACTCTGTTCAACTAGCAAAGTTGAGTACAAGCTAGTGTTCTCGTAGACCACATAACTGGAGAAAACTGTAGGACTACATCCTAAGGAGGATGAAACTGGTAATATGTTGTCTTTAGCAAAATCATGAGTTGTGAATTATGCAAACAGTTTGTCACATTTCTCGGATTACAGCTGTCCAATTGTCGTCTGTCAACCTTGGTGAACTGTGAATTTGTAAGCACGTTTTCAAGATAATAGCATGAGCTTATACCATGAGCTCATATCACCGTTGGTGATATTCTTCACCAAGTTTCACCAAGGTTGACTCATGTTTCCATTGATACAATATTCATAACAGCAACGAGAGGTTCAGTCGGGTGTACCGTTAATAGCAAATGAGTGTATTTCGTCAGTTGCGTACAATCTGGTGCTCAGGTAGAAAATAAGGTTACTGGAACCTATGGGATTAAGCATAAAGGATGATCCCCTAGAAAGAGGAAACCAGCAGCGAGTTGCCAAGGGGTTTACAGTGGCGTTATAATTAGTGAGTAGTAATAGTGAGCAATAGTACCTTTACCGCGTTTGATATCCACACGTGTTCTGTGCTGTCGTAAGCATAAGGAAAAAGGCTAAGACACTGGGGCCTTTTATGCCGCAACAACACTCAGAAGCATTGATACTCCAAACATGCAACACTCACCGCTAGACTAAATGGGCATGACTGCAGCTGCACTTGTAATTCAGGCTCCGGACTTGACACGGCCATAAAAATTCAGCTACGGGATGATCACGGATGCGGATGGTGGAACTCCGGGGGCCATTACACTTTTTTGTTGTGTCAATACAATAATCTTCCTATGGCTCCATCCATGAGCTTTTCCATTATGGACTGTCTTACAGTGAAAAGCTGGAAAACAAATTTGCCGTGAACTGTGAATTTGGATGATACAAAATCAGAAGAAATTCCGCCGGCCAGGATACTCGGTGCTAATGGCAGACCTCCGTCATCTTTTCTGAGTTCTAACGGATGACCTCATCAAGCTAATCCACGACTGAATTCACTGTTTAAAGTGTTCAGGTTTTACTACTTTTTCGAGCAAGATAGTTTTCATAGAAAACCCAGCCACTGAAATGTTCGATCAGATGAGCTGTCCAAGATGAGATGTGCTGCAGTAGGTGAAGAACGCGGTTCAAATACCGGAACAAAGTGGGTGTGACTTGCGTGTCTACTGCGGACATGCATGCTGTCCTGAGTACTACCTGAAATTTTGGTACATGTGACAACTTACTACTAGCTCAACGATTCAACTGGACTCAAGAATTGATTCGGGGCATTAGATGACCAGTTACTTCCATTCGTCTGTTCTCAAAATGTATAGTCGATTTCCTGGTTCAGTTCGTCTGCGCTGTAAGTAAGCGTTTTGTTGGTGAGAGCTAGATGTACTCCTGAAGAAAATGGTGCAATAACCTATTGATGCTGAAAAGGAGAAACACGTAAATCTGGGGTTTTGATCAGACTAAGATCAGACCGAGGAAATAAACACAAAACAGTGAGTGCAGATATTGTGACACCGGAGTCCACAGTATATTCACTGGAAGGAGGAGTTTGAAGGTTACCGATTTAGACGTGTCGTGGCAGCACACTACATAATTTTGATTTGAAACGACCCCTGTTATTTCGAAAGAAGATGCGTTTCTGTAGGTAACTGCAAAAACCGAATTGTTGATTTGTTGCTTTTCACTTACGATACAGCCGTCGTCTACTTTACATACGCAACTTGTAACTTGCGAGCAATAAAGGCGATTAAGGGGCTGTCTGTCACTGTATGACTGATAAGGCACCAAACCTGGGGACTCGGAAGTAAAGATACCCACACGGTCAACAAGTTAGCCAGGGAGGCCAATTAAGTAGAGAATGCTTCACATTCTCTGTAATGCAACTTCCCAATGCTGTGATAACTTTCTGTCAAACTGGAGAGGAGGCGATGATGAGTAGAGAAGATAGCGTTGCAGAGAAAAGGAGAATATTGCATTCAATATCACTTTCCTGTCTATCATCAATTATGTGCATTTCCACAAGTTCATACACGACAGACATGCTTTTCAGCAGATTCAGTTGACTAGCACATTACGCTCGCCTATTCTGTTAACATACAGCTGAACACGCACGATTTCGCAAGTCGCAAAATTTCGTTAGTCGGACGAAGAGGCTAGAAATTTTGCGTGTTCGTTTCAAAGCGTATCAAACTTTTTCGTTAACCGTAGCTGATGGATAATATCCCCCATCGTTTATGTGATTTAGTCCACTCGCACATTGAAACCCCAGGTTCAGGTTATTATTACAATGCAATACAATACTAACCAAATTGAAATTGGCATTCAGGCAAGATGAAAGCACTCACCTGTGAGGAGTTCATGAATGACCCTCCAAAATTCGGAAATCTGGAAATTTGTTGGGGCCAGGCAAATGTCTGCAGCTACAGAGCGTTCCATTCAGCATGCATCCGTATAAAAGATTCGTGTGCGACGGAGAGATTCAATAACGACTGCCTGTTGTAACTGTCGAACTCGATTATGGTCACTCTGTTACCACAGCTGACTGGGTTTGTTTTTCCGCCGCGGTCTTTATAGACACGAAAAGTCTAGGCAGGTGCAAAGATTACTGGCGTCAATCAAGGGGGACATCGGTAACTAAGATGGTAATAGTGGCCAAAGATGTGTTCATTGACATGGGCAATTTAGCTGCGTATTTTTAATCACCAGTAGAGATGAAAGCCCCAGTACATGTGGGTAGATATGTTCATATAGGGCCTATTCGAAGATAGTCGAGGGCTGTCGTTATCCTCTGGGAAGGTGCTATCTCCCACTCCTAATGGATAGTCGTACGGGCCGCCACTCCAAGCCCCTTGCTTAGGTTGCCAGGTTTTTCCTTTGTTAAAGAATGGCAATCAACTCCATTTCAGTGTGTTGCACTCTTACATTCTGCTCTTTTGTCATACTGCCCTTTATTGAGCTGAGCTAAATTCTTTTTCACTATTTTTTTCTATATTATATTATATTTGCGAACTACGTATATCTCTGCAACTGGCCCTACTTCAAGTGTTTAGGTGAGCCAACGTGATTTGACAACTATCAGTCGCCAGCCGGGCATCCTGTGGCTTTAAAACGGCTCCCTCCAGTTTACCTTCTGCTCTCCTTCACTTCAAGTGTGGGTTCGACCCTGTGGGTTCATTCTTTCAACACGCTTGCGCAACAGAGTATGCCGCAAAAGTTAATGAACTTCACGTACTGCTTGTATTCACAAACTTGTGGGCGCGTGAGAGTTTGTAGGGGCCTTCCAAAAGCTTTCCTGCAAACTGTCCAAAAAGGGTGTCCACTCCTCCCTTTGTTCATTTAATTTCCTCATTGACGAAGCAATGAGACAATCTCTGGAAGGTTTCCAAAATCTCTGTGCTCGGATATTACTGGCCGAGAACCTTGGTCTGGAATACACAGACAACACTGTTCTAATTTTTGAAACAAAAGAGTAAGGAACGCAAGCATTAACAGAAAAGCTGACCAAGATTATCCAGTCCTTTGGCATGTGCTTTCTGTCCATAAAGTGCAAAGTCATTCTCAGGACATACGGTCTTTGAACAAGTCCCTGAGATTTCAAGGAGAGACAATGAAGTTTTGGAACGCTATGAGTATCTCGGAAGCTACATTATCCCTGACACTATTGTGACAAACGACGTCAAAGGACGATGTATTGTACAAAAATGTGTCATTGGTGCTGTTTGCCCTCCAGAATGGGATGCACATGACCATCTCCGTGACTGGCTCGAGATACGAAATGACAGCCAACTGTTGTCATGGTATTCGTGCTTTCATTTTCCACCAACATGGCCTGACTCTATGTTGGAGCTGCAGGCCCCTAGGATGTTTGTAGTAGGCTGGTCCTATGCACCCCCGGGCCCGTTTTTTCCTTTCTTTCATCATACTGCGTCATTCAAATAACTCAGCATGACTGTAGGGTTTTCCTACATGTGTTGCTCTCAATGATGGTGACGATAATAATAATGACGATGATGGTTCTCGGGTCTACCTCGAAGCGATGAGTCTCCGGCACACGTGACTCAGTGTAAAATGTACAATGTGCCATTCAAGCCCGGAAGCGGATGTCACCTCACCATTAGATATACCGACGCACGTTGGCTTTATCACTGGCGTTTAGATGAACATCCGTATCGGCCCTCTAACAGTAGGCCTCTTGTGTCGACATCTCCGTTCGCTTGCTTTCCTGATCCGCTGGTCTGATGACCTAGTCGTGCACAGTGCTTTTTCTGAGTTCATGGTCCATCGCATACAGTGAGAGGTAGTGTCACCTCCTATGTGATGACTAACTGAAACTGTTGGGGACCAGCTTGTCATTCAGGACTACCTTGTTTATCTCGTGTCCACATAGCAAATACTTTAAGTTTTCCAGTTTGAATTTATGTCCCACCTGGCGAACCGGATTTTTCCTCTGACAACTTTGTCACTGTTTCCATTCATGCAGTGAAAATTGCTGGAGGTCATCATTCTAGTTCTGAAATATAAGTGGTAAAAAACATCATAAACGTGAGATTTAGCTGGCTTCCAGGTGAGTCTCCCGTCAAGACCACATTTGTATGCAAATAAGTGTGTTTCACTAATTTTGTGCAATTTGGGCTCAAATAGAACATAAGGTTGACGGAAACTCGGGGACAGCGCCTACCTGATGAGCCCCAAGAAGGGCGAAACCAGTCGGAGAGTTTTCAGCAACTTTATGAGTAGTGTGCTGCGTCTACATAAGTGGTAACCGTTTTCCTGCCTCCCTTTGAAACTGAGGACTGATGTGTTTACTTGCATCAATGAATGTTCTGATCCTCTCACAAAGAAGTTGAATTGTGTCTACTGGTGTCCCCGAACAAAATCTTCTTCCGGGAGTAATCATATTTATTTGAACTAGCACTGTAGAACAACTAGCAACCAAAAGATAGCAATAACGAATGTTTAAGTAGATGGATATCATACAGCAAATTTGTCACATTTTTACGGTTGCTCTTACATAGCAGAAAATATTGTTTGAAAAGAGGCCAAGGGTGCTGTAGAAATGAGGTGAAGCACTTGATGGGTTGGGGATCACGTGTAACTTTTATCCTTGTAATAAAGTGTAAGCCATCCAGTTAATGAAAGTTCAAATGAATATACCCATCTTCCAAACGAATCAAACCGTAACAGTCGTTTGGTAATTCTTACAGTCGTTCTACGCTTCACTACCCGCGTTACTTAACAAGAACGCATTCAGTGCCTCACTTGGCGAAAATTCCTACTCATAATGTTACTGAAAACTCTTTGACAGCCCACGACCGGTCTCGCCTGTCTTGGGACTCATCAGGTAGGCGAAGTCCCCGAGCTTCCGTGAACCTTATGTTCTACTTGAGCCGAAATTGCGCGAAATTAGCAAAATACACTCATTTACATATCAAGATTCAGCTGGCTTCAAGATGAGTCTCCCGTCAAAACCAAATTGGTATGCAAATGAGTGCATTTTCCTAATTATTATTACTCTTACGTAATCAAGCCTTTAATAGCGTTTGAACAGCAAATGCCAGCTCAAAAGGTGTTCCTAGTTTAACAGCACCACTCATCCAAATGGGATGGGGCAAATCTGCGCAATGCAAGGTTTCACCATTGCGCAGCGTGGGACTGTTAACTACAACCGTTTTTTGCAGTGAATGTAAAATGTCTCCGGTATTTTGGTGAGCAGTCCCAAAAGGATATTGTGGTTTGATGCCTAACGTAGAATGCCAATCACGCTTTATTACGGTGGAATCATGGTGTCAACTTGAGGAGTTCACATTTTTCATCTAAGCTCACATTCGCCGTGCGTAAAATGCCGGATAAACCGATAGTGACAGAATCTACACAGGGACAGTGAGCGTCCACCAGCAACCAATTGTGCAATCATTTTTGTCATGTTCAAATGTCTCTGACTAATGCATTTTGAGGAAATGTTGGTTATTTTATTTACAACTGCTCCATTTGTACGGTCACACTAGTCGAGCAAGGAATGGAATGAGCTTCCCAGTTCTTCGTTCTGATCGATAGAAGCAAACTTGACTTTCATCCCACCGAAAGGTTCTGTCGAAAGAAGCCTTGGAATCTAAGCTTCAAATAACCAGCCGGCATGCAGGATGGCATGCAGGACATTTCAGAATTATCAAGTGAAAATCTCGGCAGCCTGCTAAAAACTCTCGGGCAAATTCTATAAATTGAAATCGTGGATAGAAGCGCGTAATAAATACAACGATAAAAATGTATGAGAAGCCTTCCGTCAAATATAAAACCAAATGAATATTTCCAGAATCTCTGGTGTATAACTTCTCCATTGTGTACCAAACGAGCACCGCGTCAGGAAAGATTTAGATGGACCTCTTTAGAAAATGTAGTGTAACCTGTAGGATCTGCTCTGTTGTACTGCAAAGCCACAATGCAAGAATAAGTACAGGTGTCACTCGGAATAGATCAACACTGGGGATTTCACACACTAACTTTATGACTGGGAGATCAGCATGCATCCAGGATAGATGAACTGTGTTCGGGAATGCTCTCATTTGACCAACTTACTGTGAAATGACGTCAAAGTACATGTCGTCAATGTTGCCCATCCCGTTTAGCTCTGGAATCACTGACAATATTTTACTAGTTCACGAGGTTTCACACCAGCATCTAAAGCGATCGGCCATATATCAGTGACTCTCTAGTCGGTTGAGGCCCACATCACTTGCACAAATTGTGTAGACGCGATCGATACATCATGCGTTCTTAGATAAATGAAACGTTTTCTAGATCTCATATTGAACAAAAACGATACAAAAACACTGAGTTCAATTTATCCGTTAAAATAATACAGTAAGAAGACAAACGCTAAGGAATGCCCACATTCTGCTTCTATCTCTTCAGTGGTAATTATAAAAAACCATCATTTGTATATCAAAAATAGGATTAAATAACAATTAAAGAGAAGAACGGAGCCAGTCGTTTAGTGCACAAATTATATGCAGCCATCAAGCCCAACGTAAGCAGATAGCTTGTATCAAGGTTGCACAAGCTGGGTCGGTATTGAGTGACCAACATGGCCTCACTGCAGGCTAACGATTTCGAACTGCCATTGTGCAGTAAAATTCTGAACGGTTTACTGGGATGAACTGCGTCGAGTGGGTAGAATGAATATGGCGATCGACGAGACAGGTTTTCTGGCCTTAGTGTGCCGGCACTCGATCGATTGACTAGTCATCTGATTCAAATAACCATGCAATTTTTTGAAAACAATATGGATTTGTGTGCAGTCCTACGTGGTAGACAGACATAGGCCAAAAACAAAACAAATCTGGAAAGAATAATTATATCAATTGTTGGACTTTCGGGTAGAGAAGTTTCACGATCCAGTTGTACGCTAGATGCAAAAGAGAGGCCAGTTGTTTTCGCCACTACCGGTTGTCTGCTTTCGCTCCCAGTGCGTCCCCTGATATTTGGTTTCAAGCAGATGGGTCTCGAAAGCATCTCTTGTGGATACCTCCAGGATACTCAGGTACTCGTCGTAGCCTGACCTCGTCTACAGGATAAAAGTCCGGTAGAAACCCCAACGGAATATTTACCCCAACCACAGCTACGATTATCGACTGTTATCTTGTTATTGCGGCTCTCGGTGAGTGTGCCTCCGGATACTGGCACCTCCCTTATAAGTGATAGCAACGCCGTCTCGTGTCATAAGCTAACCAAATTCTTTGCCTCGCAAAGTACTATGTTTGGTACCACTCGGACTGTTTCCCAAAGGTGAGGACTCGCCTGTAGTTCCGAATGGCCCATCAAAATATTTTAAGTTTCACAACTTAAGTAGCGTCCTGATATCAACTTCCGAAGGCACACTGGAGAGCACACCGAAGGTCAGCTTATGTTAGTGACGCACACTAAACTTTTGTCGTCAAAAGTTTGTCCAGACATGACTGGTGTCATCGAATGAGAATAATCAGAGGAACTGAAAGAGTTTAGATGCAGTGAGTTGTTGGTTCATAATGAAAATGCTAACAACTTCACACCAGATATAGTGAATGAAACCTTTCGATGACCGAGGATGATCATTATCAAGGAGCAAGTTGCTGTCATTAAACAACTGTCACTGCGGCTAGCGAAGGACTGGTCAGCGTACTACCATGTATGCTCTGATTGGTGTGTTCCACCGCTTGTATGTATGAGTGTGTTACGCACATGACCTGGGGAATGAGTTTTCATATCACCAGCGGCCTGTCGTGCTTGAGCTGTCTTTGTATGATTATAGCTGATAACTCAGCCTTTTTGGATCCGCTAACGAACGAAGCCGTCTTGTGAATGGTCACCTATTCAGCAAATTTGTTGTTACTGTATTTATCAAAATTGACCGGACTATCCTCAGTCAGTGCATGAAACTAGTGTCTACTGGTGAATGCAGTTTAGGTTCGTTGTTCCGAATTGTCTGCTGGTTTACCCAATCAGGATAGTTACCACCAATCTTCTAGACAGCCGGTACGTCATTGGGATTGAGCAGGTCTTTCGTGCGAACCAGCTGTCCATTTGGAAAGTAGTGCGGATGTTGAAGCTGAAAAGTACGCCGCGGATGCCTTCAGGTGTGTTCTCCCGGACGCAATCCGCCCATTGTCAAATGGTTCAACCCTGGGACCGGTCACTGAGGCTCGGATGGGTTGCTAAAGCTTATGTCTTCTGAAACATATTGGATGCCCATTGTCTCTCAATATTTGTTTAGTATGGGTGACCTTGATTTCCGATAAAGCTCTGTTAATATATAGATGTTAATCGTTTGGCGGGCCAGTGATCGAACTACCCATCTCTTCGTGATCAAAAAATGAGTGGGGTGAAAGTTAGTTCGTTAGTGGTAGAGTGCAGTGTCAGAGCAATCATGACTCTAAGAAAGTTCACAATCAAGAAAAGCAGTCGTTCTTCTAGCTGTATCAAGTTCTAAAGTGGAGCAGATGGATGGTACTGGGAAGCTATAATAACTTTACGATAACAATTGCTTCATCTAGATACCCCCGCCAATCACTCCAGGGTTTGGCAAAAGTGATGAACTTCTGAGATTCAAGCTGTGACAAGAAACGAAAGAAGCTACGGCAACATCATCAGACTGTTGGTAAATCTGACATTTGAAACTGAATACACTAGACCGTAAGCATAATTTCTTACCTTGGATAGTCTCTTGTACACAAAGGGAATTGCGGATTTCCGAAGTACTATCTTTATTTAAAAGGTGTCCCGTGTATTGTTAGCTGTCAGCGATGGTAACATAAATCAAAGCAAAGCGATATCCGGACTCATGAAAATTTCATCGTCATGGTTAACTGGTTAGTTATCTGTTTTACTATTTGAGCACAATCCTGCGACTTGGTAATCTGATCAATGATATAACGTTCAGGTTGTTTCAGTACTGCCGCAAGATTTTTAGGTGGTTTGTACGCTGGATAACTAATATAGTCCTCAGGCGGGTGCAGTTGAGAAATTAATTTGTGTGTATTTTGTTAGCACGTAAAATCTGACCGAGTTATTGGATTTGGGTGTCAGACGAAACCCGAAGTACTCTCCTGGTTAAGGCTTGATACCAAGAAGGCACGGTGACATCTGCAGTTTTACTTTGTTCAATCTCATTCTTACCGTCTTGGCGTCAATAGCAGGTTTGATGATGCTGTTATTTGCCATTCGGTCCAGTCTAATTCATCAGATAAAGAAGACTCAAACACGTCAGGCCGCGCGTGGCACGACAACTCACTCCCAAGTTCACGCAGTAATACACACACGGTGTGTCACACCCGCGCACACGAGCTAGCCGCAAAACACTTGACTTTCACAGCAATCACAGCACAAATGACAGAATTTTAATCAGTTTTTCGCTAGCCACACTGATAAAATTTTAATGTCAGCCTCAGTGATGGAAGCATCAGACAGTTTCATTCAGTACACCCTGCATGAATGGATGACCTGGTGTGTCGCATCGGCGATTGCTCTGTGGGGCAATCACTGAAGGGCAACATTTCGTTTTTTTGTGCAAGTAAAGGAGAGATATTTTCGAATTACAGAATATTCCCCAGACAACGACACGTACTGCAAGAATCCCTGTATGAGCACTATCGCATGAATTTGCTCGCCAATTCCTTTATACCATCACGTTATTGTGACTGAAGCTGGACCAGGAGTAATGCGTCGCTTGCTTAAAACTTTATTCGTTCCTCTAAAGCAAAAACCATCAGAGGCCACATATAATTGATCATCATTTTTATTGACTGGTCCAAAATAGAGTTAAAAAAAATTTGTAAGAAGAACTAGAACCTAAGAGTTCCAATGAAGACATCGGACAGAAAAAAACCGCCGAAAACTTATATTTATAAGGCAGGGGATAAGATGTCTTGATGCGAAAAATCGGAGCTTGTCCATAACAGACAGCTTTGTGAACCGACTAATTTTTATGTTCCAGAAAACTGGAACCTCATAAAACATATAGCGAGGAAAAACTGTTTCATGGGAGCGAAAAATATTAGAAAATCGTTGGGTGGGTTTTAGTCACTGTTTTCCAGCAAAATACCCTATTCCATAAAGTGTGCTGAGTCATCAACAGCTCCCAATTAGTACGAATTTTATTCAGTTTGCAGCCAACTAGCGCGTTTTACCGCCTATTTTTTCTAAATATTCTTCTTGAAGTTTTGTTGCCAGTAATTAATAGTCTCTGCAGTCATCATGCTCGGACAATTCGTGCATTAGTTTACTCCAAAAATGCACGTAGCTACTTCAGCATAAACTTACAGAACTATTGTAAGTGGTAATAAAGCTGAGAACCACTCTTGTTTCCGATATCAGCAAAAGCGATTCAATGTTACAATGTTTGAAATAAATCGCACACTCGGATTTTGAGACTTTGACTGTGAACGGCCATAAGTCTACTCATTCCTGCAAGATCTAAAGTCATTTTGAAGTGAAACGCGACCTCAAAAAATCATCGTTTACAGTAGCATCTACATTGCCATGATCATCTTTGAAGTGGAAAGCTATCTCCAATTCTTTCGAGTGTTTTGAGTCATGACGCAGCTACGTTGCGTCAGTTATATACAGCACAAGTGTAGGATGTCATTTATCGATCGGTAGTACAGGGTAACAGTTGTTTCGTCGTCCGAACCGGTACCGAAAAATTTGGTGTGTACTGAACAGGATAACAACAGCCACAGGTTACTTGCTTATTGTTTTTAACGGACCAGAAAGTGCTCATTATTTGACCACTTCTTGTGCGTGGGTCTTTGATGAAAGCATTCTAAAGCACTTGAAGTTTCTTGAAAATGTTTCTAGCCTAATTTCCTTTCGGTGAGGAGGATCTGTAGCAGATATTAGAGCGACCTAAGCACTTGTCCACCCTAGAAAAAAGACTAACTGGTGTACATATTGTGCAAACCAAACAAAAAACTTCGACATTGCTTGAAGATGGTTCACAGGATGGCTCACGTTTTCCAGTCCGTTTATGAAGCGGGAAACAATCGACCATGAAACATAGCGCGCCATGAGTTGACCATCTGGGTCACACCCGAGAACACTATGACAAGAATTTAGGTGGAGCACAGACGGACCAATTTGCAGACCTTACTAGAAAGCAGCCGCCTTCACTTAGCACCCCGTCAGATAGAAACGTGAATATACCACACAATCTAACCCGTTTTGCTTTGAAATTCTTGTAGTTTAAAGGGCGTCAAATCAGCCTTCACCATCTTGGTCAAAGTCTAAAAGGATTAATATTGTATTACTTTTGAAACTATCGGTGAACCTAAGTGATAGAAAGCAGACAGTATTGCAGTGAAGAATTTCGATCGGGATATCTCGCTAACTTTTACCGAACACCTGCTTGGAACAGAAGAGAATAGACTAATCAGAACTTCGGGTTTGAGCATTCGGGCGTGACAATATCCTTGCGGCTGTCACACTTTTGCTCAATGTGACCAACATTGACAACTGTTCAACCCTTGCCCTTCAGGAAGTGATCCAGTCGACGACTACAAGCACATTTGTAAACTAACAAAGCAGATTAGTTTGGTTTGTCAAGGGTAACTCTGGTTGCCCGTAAACTCAATAGATCGAAAGAAGATAGTTCTTAATCTTTGCAAGCGGGTATGACAGCTTCCAATCATTTACCCTCAAATCTTTTCAACAGAAAGTCCTCAAACGATGATACGTTTTGGAAGGACGCATTCGCAAGTCATTGGCTAAGTAACTACCAAGAACTATGGCGAATCGGATCGTATTTGTTGCTATTGCTGAGCCAGTTACCTAGTCAGTAACCGTCATCGGAGAAGCTGCAAGCTAATAATCACATCAGTCGAAACGGAGAACCGTCTTCATTAACTTACATGAACAACTGTTGCTTCCGAGTACATCAAACATCTTTATAATCTAGAAATACTGTGTTCTGGTTAAATACATCTGACAGATTCCTCATTCGACTCATGTCCGAGAATTTTTTTAAATGCCTTCGTATTGAAATCACTGTTCAGAAACAATATATGTTGTGTGCAGCAATCAGTTCAGTTGAAAAATAAACATCGTGACATCAGATGTGTACCGAAACACTGCTCATCTTGCGCTTGGTCTTTCAGGTTTGTTGTCAGAATACAGTAGTCTACTCATAACCTAGTAAAAGTAACCTATGTTCCCACAGCCTTACAAGTCGGGTGGAATGGCAGTCTCTCTTTGAGACGGGTCTGTGATGCTTCTGTTCCGTGTTTTTTGTCCGTTATCCCGCTCTACTTGATAACACTAATTCTTTTGAAGATACACCCAGAAGGAATTCACTAATGTTAGTTATCAAAGAATTCGCCAGTGACAGATTTCGCTGTATTGATCAATAACTATGAAAGTTCCAACTTTTTTCAAGACATACTTCTGGCTAATCTTCTATCATGTCGTGTACTTCGGCACTGTTTACAACCGCCTACTGCCTGGATATTAACAACTTGATCGCCGCTCTTTTGTGTTCCTTACAATTAACATAGTAGCGTGCAACAGTGTTACCAAGGTATAGTTGTCTAAAGGTCTCTGCGGTGATACATTCTTTATATTCTTTCAGCCTACAGTCAACGTACAGCGTTGAAAAAACCTAGATATCTACCTATCAGGCCGACGTTCACTGAGTATGCGATTATTGACCGCTCAATAATATCAATACACTACATCGTTCAATGTCGTGGCGTGCAACCGCTTTATTCATAGTTACTGAAAGATAACGTATAACTTAGTTGTTAGTAGTATATGGAAAAGTTTTCTCTTTGAAATCCACAACACATTACACACTTCCATCTTTTGTTCCTTCAGGGTGGCAAAGTATCCGTTTCAGGTCTTGGGATTAGGCTCTTTTTGTTACGACTTAGTTTACCTCCCTATTTGTAATGACCGGACGGTCCGATAACGAAATATCCGGGGAGAGAAACACAAGGATCGATCTTGCAAAATATGGTTTGCTCGAATGCGTGACTTGGTTTTTGGATTGCAACTGCCAAACTCTGCAAGCAGATCAACAAATAAACACGAAGTATATTAAACATACATATACATGTCGTATACTAGGCAACATGGATCAAACGGCTACAAGTTTGAAACATTATTTTTCCTGCTGGTTTTTCTAAGAGAAGGAAGATGTTCTCTTCAAGGGTCTCGATATGGTTGATCATAATTCTGCCACCTGGTCTGCCCACTCCATTGCGGGTGAGACTTTTGATTCTAAGGCTGAAGATGAGGTACCTAAACCAAACTCCCCTCCTCAGCCTGGGCAACCGGGAAGTATCATTTGCCCGTACAGTTCTGTGTCCATCTGTGTCCCTCCTCAACCCCTTCCCACCATACGACCAAAAGTTTCTGGGTCATTTGATTTTCATTATAGCTGACTAACGTGCCTTAGGCATCCCACTGCCTATTGAAAATAAACAAAGTTTCGCCTTGCTAAATACACGAGATATTTTTAGCATGGGACCGTTTAACGTCCGTAGTCTATGTCAAACTGGCAAATAGAAAATGCTCGCTGAAGAATTATACTCCATTAGATTGATGCATGCCATGTCACTGATTCATGCATACAAGCAAAGTCATGCCTCCCAAAACGTCAAGGATAAACTCAGCTCTTTCACATTTCACCCTCCGTGTGTCCGGGATGCAGATGCAATGACTCGTGGAATATATGGCGAGGAAGTTACACTCAATTCCACAGCTGAACGCGCTTTACTGTATTGGATCCCAGCGAATAGTCGTCTGTCTTTGTGCCGTCCGGTTATCCAGCTCGATCCAGCTCAATGGCTCTCGACATAAAAAACGGTGCCTGTTTGTAGTGTCGGATTATGTCCCCACAGACTGCAGTTCAGACGCTGAGAAGGATACTTTCTATCGAGCTTTATCCAGGCTGTTTGGAATCACATCTAGGCTGTCGACTCGGAGCCGATGCTCGACGAAAAACATGACAGCGATGCCTTCAGTTGTGTACTGATCGTCAACCGTCTCTGGCCAGTACGAATTTCCAGCATAAACGTTCGCACCGTGTAACCTGGCGTCCACCAACTGCAAGTCAGCCGTGAACCCGTTTGGATCACATAGCCATCAGACATCGATTTGGAGCCAAAATTCAGGCCTAACGCACCTTCTGGGGCACAGAACTTGATTCCGATCACGCCATGGTGCAAGCATACCTGACAGCCAGCTCAACAACTGTCTACAATAAACAAACAATGTACTGGTAGTAACACGTGGATGAAGCGTGGCAAAATGTGAGAGGAGTTATGCTAGTGGCATGAAGTGCTGTCTGTCTGACCTCTCCGGTAAGACCGAGATTGCTAACACTGACTGGTGCCAGGAAATTCGCACCCGCAACGAGTACGACCGCCCACGCGAATTCATCAACCACGAAACAGTGAAGGGCCTCGGGAAAGAATGAAAGCTTTGGTGGACATAGAAGTCTCAGAAGATAAAGAAGGCTTTTGCTGCTGGAAACAACTGGTGATTAGTCTGCTGAAGAAGGCAGTGACTGGCTACACGGGAAAACAAAAACATACAAAGAATGCCTCCATTTAACTAAACTTTCGTGCTACAGCTTCTTGGCATTTAGCAACGACTGTCTCGATATAAATTATTAACGTGAATCGATGTGAATCTTAACTTCGGTTTTGTTAGGGACTTAGAGGCAACTAATCCAGTATAATCTATTAATGAGCTGACCCACAACAGCTAGAACCAATAATGTTGATTCTGGGAAACGTAACTGTTTCCGGGACATCAGGGTCGGCTTTCGTCCGGTGAAGTAAGCGACTTAATGCTGTGATCTGATATAACTGATTGTAACCTAATGTAACCTAATCAAAACATGAAATCCCAGCCACAAGCCTACCGCATTCAAAAACGTTTTAACTAATAGAATTTCTTCAAAATAACCACAGCTTTCCGTATAAACTGCAGTCATATTCTATCAGGTATTCCACATTCTTCAAAACAGCTATTCGTATTGGAATCAAGACCGATCACGTGAATATGATCGAAGTGAGATCGTGCGGACCAAATAAATGTCAGCTTACTGGCCATGTGCAAATCTGCACGAGAATGATGGTCATGAACAGAAAATTTGGTTTTTGGATCTACGAAATGGTGAATGCTGCTTGGTGGTGTACACTGAAGCTGATTTTTGCTTAGGTAGCGATGGTACTGGTCGGTGCGCCGAACCATCTTTTCGATGTGCCTGCTGGGTAGCCCGGAAGTCAGTCTGGGTGAGGTAAGATTTCGGCAACTCGAAACAGGGCCAACCTCCTAGTTTGCTCCCAACTTACTGGTTACTTACTATAATGAACCACACTATCTAGCTAGTGCTTCTGCGCTAGTTCCAACCAGTGCAGAGGAGACTCCTGGGGCTCACGATTGAGGATTTCGGCAAGTCCTGCAAATCGAAAGCTGGCTTGGTCGCCCAACGTCGATTTCACGTCCATGAAAGTATTTGGCACGAAGGTGGTCACCCAGTTGGCCCGCACTGATTGTTCCCGCCTGTTTCTGACGAAGATTGGCCTTAGTCAACAAAGCCGACACGCACACTTCACCCAGAATAAAGAAGATAAGCCTGACCCAGTGATAAATCCCGGTGTCCCCTGGTCCCAACAAGAGTCAGTCATTCTGTCGCCTCGCTGACAAATTACGCGTGTCTTATGAAACGAAAGCCGCGCCGTTCTTGAGACTGGTGCAATACTTCCTGGTCGATTGGCTTTCAGTATCCAAACTGGGTTACGGATGCTTAACTGGCAGGCACGCCTGGACGAATCGTCATTAAGCGGTCCTGACCCATACATCGATCAAACAGCTCCATATTCGTCCGACTTTGAAGACCGTTGTACCTGATTCCAACAGACCGTGAATTGCACCGTTACTCCTGGAATCCAGTTCTGACAGTTTGCTCGCAAGTGTTGACCTTCTGGTATTTGACAATACTTCGCAATACGGTATTATATATATATATATATATATATATATATATATATATATATATATATATATATATATATATATATATATATATATATATATATATATATATATATATATATATANCTAGGTGGACGCTTTCGTTTTTTTGCTTGCGATAGCATTGAATTTATTTCACCATGCAGTTGGTGAGAAACTTGCATCTGATTTTTGCGTCAACTACTTAATTTTTGAAGCGTCCTACTGTAAGTTTTCGGTTCATACTATCCCCATTTTATTCAAGCCGGGTTCACGTAAAGTTATAATAGGCAACGGATGATACTTTGGGCCAAAATATCAGTTATTTGCGGACGCTTATCTGCTGAAACAGATACTGTGATCCTGCAATCAGTCTAGTGTCGCCCGTCCTTTGCTCTTTCCCTTTTCCCTGGACAGTTTCTTTGGTCGCCCTCAGAACGTCAGCTAGGTTAAAAATTAAAAATATCTCGTCTGATATACATAAATTAATGTGCTGACCGATGAACATACACTTATTTAAAAATAAATACTTATACACCCTCAAAACAGTGGACCAGATGACATTCAGAATCAGTACCCTTGTTTCGGTTCAAGTATCACAAACAAACCCGTGATATAAATGTCACGTGATTCCTAGATTCTGGCAAGCACAGATGCAACAAGTTCCTATCTAGCCTAACCATGATAGGGGTAGAAGGAGTTTATACGAGAAAAGATATTTGACAGTGGTTTCCCGAATACTGGGTGGTCTGAAACCCTAAATGTTGTCCAAGGCATAATCTGTGCTTCTATCTTTAGGTAAAGATTAATAAAGGTAACCATGGTTTCATTATTTACCAACAGTCTGCACAACGACGCACAGCATTGATAATGTCACTTTTGCGACAGTTTTTCAAGGTCGGAGAGCAACCGGAACATCAACTGCAGCAGCTGGGCCACCAACCCTCTCCTGCATATAAACGATATTGTGACACTGGTTGACTGATGGCACCCTAATTATTTTCAACCGAGTTGAGCTGTGTGCAGTTTGAGTTTGATATGGGGAGAGGTCTCGTTACTCATGGTTCGACCATCTAAGGCCCGGTTAGAACCGTTAAATAAGCAGTCACACAACTGAGCTGCCGTCCACCGATTCAACTCATAAATCGTTCGAAGTTTTCTTAGATTTCAAACATCTTGACCAACCACCGTTGAGTTACACACTGGTTTCCGTGAACACATAGACCCTAATGCAAGCCGTCTTTATGGTACTTTCTTTTGAGAAGCTCACTATTCATTAACCGAACTCAGCACCGAAGGTACCTAATAGATCTAGAGTTAGCTTTTGGACATCCTGAATTTACAGTGCTATGCAGAAAATCATTTAACATGTAAGACAATGGTAACACTTCCCCACTTCTTGAAGACATGTTTGCCGAAAAGTTCAGTCACTTTTGGGGTTTTGAGTAATTTCCCCAGTAGTTTGTGAATTTCGTCAGGCAGGAACAAAAAAGCTCTCTAATGGGGATAGGTCGCTTTCGTGGCAAAATTTTGGGATCAATACGTTTAGCACAAAGATCTATCTCTGATGACTTCCGTTTTGTTTAACGGCCTATATAAATTTTGGGATATAGCGCTGGATGAGTAAATGGAGCCAGTTTTGTGAAGTAAGATTTTAACGAAAAATTCTCGTCACTAATGGAAGCATCTCTGGTGCATGCTTAGGTGAGCTTTCATGTTGTTTGCTGCTGCAGACCGAATAAAAGCAAGTTTTCTTCAGCAACCTTATGAGTAGTGTGACACATCTAGACAATGTACGGCGATTTCTTTAATATTGTGTCAACTGCAACATTAGGCAGCCATGCGCAGCGCCTTCAGTTGAAGAAAAACATAAACGACAGATTCAGTTGGATTCATTTGAGTCTACTGTTAAAACTGAATTAGCGTGCAAATGAGGGCAGCTGACATCCATACCTCTTGTTACAAGTGATTCCTGCGGTGTACAAATTCGCTTCTCAGAAGTAAACACTGGAACTTCCAGCAGACATTCCACACTAAAAGTTCATCAAGGTAAGCAATTTCGACAAGGTTTGTAGGCTACCATATTTGAGCACCAATTTTCTCTGAAGCTTTTAAACCTTCCTCAATTTCAGGGTAGAGGGGATTGTGCATCGTTCACAAACTTATTGGTTCTCGTAATATGCCACCGAGACGGCGACAGCTACCGCTGTCATACACCAACTGAGCACGATATATGAGATTACTGCAATCTCTCGGTCTCGTCCATCCGCCTTATAGTCAGCGCACGCTCACTCACTCCATTCATATAAACCTGAGTGGTGCGTGTCTTTGAGTGTTCATTTAATTAAGGAGAGCGCAAGAGTATGTCCACCCAGTGCGCTAACACCAGGGCACCACCCAGGACACTGACAGCCATAGAACGGGTTGGAATGACAAATCACACATTAGTGTGTGCACGAATCTTACGTACATTCGTCGGGCATCCATCCGTGGTCCGAGAACAATGTCCGTCTTTCAAGGGAGCGCACACAGTGTGACATCTTGAGTTTCACATATTCACTCCTTTTTGGAGGGAAAATATATTTTCACCTAAATGTCGGATATGTCAATTCACACCCATGAGTTTTACCCAGCATTGAATTGCAGCGATCATTTAGTTTGGGAAACACTATGAAGACCGCTCGTTTTCCTTGATCTTCTCTGCTCTTGTTCAAATTAAAACGTCCAACTTCTCAAAATAAATCCTTTAGGCAGTTATCCACAGGATTTTCCAACTCTGTTTTCCCATGCGTGGAACCCCAGGAATGTGACATTGCATATTGAAGGGGTGCAAAACTATCAGGGCCAATTCATTTTCAATACATCAGCAGAATTTTTAGGGCATATGATGCCCCCCGTTATCCACCATCATGAAAGTGTACCGATGTTTCACTTTGGCATTATGTTCTATGTGTTGTTGAATGGGTTTACGCCCGCATATGTGCGCGAACAGCGTGACAATCAGACGTCTGCAGAAGAAGTAATGATTTGGGTGATCAGTTAAGTCGGATCGAGACGTTTGCCATCTTACAGTGTCGTTTTCCCTTCTTCACTTGGACAGAAAAGGGGACGGTGCTCATTAGGCATCCCGATACAGGAATCAAACTTGTTTATTCTTTTCGGTTCAACCACGTAATTTCTTTCCACTATGAGAATGGAATTCCAAATCTTAGGAAATTCTTTGGTGCAATGTTCAGTTTCTCTTCCATATAAGTTAAGTAGCAGGCTGAGCAATCCGATCCAACCAGATAGCACTTTTATGCTCAAGAAACACTGTTTTTCCCATTCGTGATCCTACAATATATTAGCTTCCACTGGCCTGATTTTGTGCTTCACTTGCATTCTAATCGGCCGAACGCACTTCCTCATCTCCATGTGTTACTGACGCCGAGGAACTTGGAGCACTTTTGGGATATGCGAGGCGCTCCATTGCAAGTAACTAACACACCCGAATTACTCGCCAGTTAGTTATTCAAGGTCCTCAGTAGCTTTTGCTTTACATCATTTTGCAGTTTGTGATAACATTCTATTCAAAGGAATTAATGAGAAAGAGCACACTAGCATTTTCCCTCGGGTGAATGTCATTCAACTGCATAATTCGCTTGTTCTGGGATCCTACATCCACATACGTTTTCTGTGTCTGTCAGCAATAACGAGGATCTCGCGGCTCCCACCAACTCAGTCAAAGAAATCATTGTGTTTCACTCTTTCAGCGCTCACCATGATGCTTTAGGTTTTGTGCGAGTAGGAAACTAAAATCTTCCAAACAGTTAATAAACAACTACAATGACGAGTATGTGGTCAAAAATTAAATGAATTAGGTTTTACAGGACCAGTTTAAACCGATTTAAGCATTTCGCAGCAGCAACTCGTTTACCATAAGGCCTTGTCCTATGGTGGCCGTTGGTCTGTTCCCTGATCTACCTAATTTTGTTCGTTTGCCTCCAAAGTGGGTCCTTTTTCTTGGTCCATTGGTGTGATGGCCGACGCCAATGCACTGGTAACACTGAGTCAGTTGCTCTGGGGAATTATTCAAAAGAAATCAACAGATACTGTCGGATAAATGGCATGACAGTTCTATGGTGACCTCCCTCTTGTAAACATGCCAGGGACCTTTTTATGTGCAAACGTAATTTCATTGGAGACGGTCAAATCGTCGCAATTCAGGCAATATCCTGTGTGTCAGCCAACGTTTCATCTAATCCGGATGGCCAAGGATATTCATGCATCAGTGTTTTCCAGCCTTAATGAGGGCCAAGCAGGAAAATTTCGCCAGGAAAACAGAAGGACTTTTTAAGCGGCAGTGCGGTTGGGGAGTGTTTGGGGATTCTAATTCACCATAGCTAGACATTTCTTCATCTTATGAATCAGGTCCACTGAGTGCACTGTACACAGAAGACAAAGTAAACTGTTCTGATTCGACACTGCATCAACCCCAAGTTTCCCGAATATCTCAGCCGCTTTCCGACCTAAAATCAACGAATTTCAAAGCAGATAATTCATCCTGTGAGGCAGCTTGTTTCAGACTCAGCTCTTCTATCAAAATCCAGGAGCATGAAACTCTAATATTCCACCCTAATTTTTAGGACGCTTAGTTGGAACATAATTAGGTGTTGCGCCCAGAACTTTCACAAATGCAGGCTACCAGATTATTGATATTTGACTGGCTAGTTGCATACGATCAAAGCCTAACGTACCCTGCGTGTTTGGCTTTCCCAAACCAGTATGCCCTAAAGCATCCTCATCCGTCAGTGATGACGATACAACTTGTCAACTTCAGGAAATAAACATCAACTGAGTTAATGTTGATATTTATCCCCTGAAGTTGACAAGCTGTATCGTCATCACTGACGGATGAGGATGCTTTAGGGCATACTGGTTTGGGAAAGCCAAACACGCAGGGTACGTTAGGCTTTGATCGTATGCAACTAGCCAGAGGTGAGTCAGGACCCTCAAACAATCGAAACACGAACAGTAATGTTTGGCTTCAACAAATTGGTGAATTCTTTCAGGAGAAGACGTCTTGGCAAGGGCAGGTTTTTCAGCATTGAACTGGGCTGCTATGTGCAGCATCGATGGTGTCTTAGCCGGAAAGATCACTGAGTTCAGAAGCCTGTGTTGCACGCCCGAAATGAAACAGACAACCAGACAGACTCGAAATGAGTCGCATGCATGACGCACTGGTATGGGACCATCACGCAGTAGCAGTGATTTGACGGAATGTGGCTCAGTCATGTTGACCCCATAAGGATGGCCTAAAAGGCTTGATATGACACTAGTTTAACGTTAGAAATTTGCAAGAGGTTGTCAATTAATTAACGTTACAACTTCAAAAAGATTTCCGCTCACATATGTGTTTAGTCAGCATACACCATGTTCATCAAAAATGTGTAAACTTGGCATACAGAGTGCCAACATGATAAAGACTATGACTTTTGTTACGAAAAATACAGCGACTCAATGAACCCGCTGGCGGTCCGCCCCTTAACTCGAATAAGCACAGCTTGAGCTACCATCGGTAAGAAGACTTTCCCGCAGCCTACAATTTGCTGATATGTTGGGAAAATAAGCGTTTCCGCGCTTGATGTAGAAGAGGCCATGTTATGAAAGATGTTGAATGTGGGCCCAAATGCGCACAGTGCTAACGAAAATACGAGGTCCCTTTAATGAACCGAACCCGCAACCTCTTGTCTGACTTTGAAGTGCTGCACCAGAGAAGCTGTTGTCGTATTTTCAACGAGAAATTGTGTATACTTTCAATTGCTACTAACTCCCCCGGTCTTCTGCACTCCGAAGATACTTCATCCAATCACTAGCTTACTACCTTCAGTCAGGTATCACATGAGCGGAAATATTTAGAAGCTGAAAACAGCTTAAATGGGATACAGTTTCAAAGGGCGAGTAGTTTGGCATGGTGTCGCTTTAAAGACTGTGGTAGTCATGGAAATCTGTATAAGAGGTTTCTTGACAAACGGGACCAACAAAGAGTCTGTGTAGCCTACAGCAGTTCTTGGAACTCAGGGAAACCATACATAAGTTTGCATCTGAGTATTATGGTGCTGTGGAAGCTAATCTGACTACCTTGAAATTCTCGGCATCCATAATATTCAGAAACACTGCTAGCTGAGACAATTCAGCTTCCAAATTCGACTTAACCTGATCACTTTACGGAGATTAATGATGTGATGGCAGACCTGTGATTGGAATAACACTTGATGGATACTCAGTACACCCCTGTAAATGCAAAGTCCTTTCTAAGTGAATTTCCAGGCATACCTTTGATCAAATTCAATATTTCTGTCCTCTCAAATAATAATGGATGTCAGTTCGTGCGGAGTGTGTTGGAAATCACCAACCATATAGACATTTCCGGTTCTGGTGTTTACGGTATTTTGTAGAATGCATGACTCTCGTTTGAACAGTCGTCTTCCTGTCCTGGCGCAATCATTCTGTCGAGTCAGCACCAAAGGGGGGAAGCAATCCACTCGAGTTTTGCTGTTGTTAGAGCTAATCAGCAGTGGATATCCAATGGCCGTGCCGGACCTCCAACATATCCGCTTGGATTTAAATCTGAACAATGAACTGGTAAGCCCACAGTCCCAATTTCACCAAACACTAGCCGCATTCTGGGCGGCGTCATATAAGCATGTCACCGTATTTTCACATTGAATGACCATCCTAGTCAGTTCCCTGGAATGGCAAAAAAGTCATTTGATGGATTGTCCCTGATTATTTTGTTTCAAAATGTCAACTAAGTTTTCCAACCCACGAAGATCGCATCTTAAACGATCCTAAAGGCGGTGACATTAGCAATAGAAGTCTACACCTTTCTTCAGGACAGTAATGAATTCGTTCACCAACTGCAACTGAATGTAATTTTCGCGTTCATTAAATTCCACATCACCATATCTAAATGTCATTTTATGGCATGATTTTTGACCCAGAAAAGTTTTCCTTTGATCATGACATCAACCTATCCATGGAATTTGTCTCAACTTCCTGCATTCCATACTTGGTATGGACTGTGTTACGTTACATAGCGTATGTAACGTATGTTGACCCCTAACCCAAGGACTGTTTGCAGCTGTGGGACACCCATAATCTGAACTGGGGAAGGTCAAATAAGTCCGCTTTGAACGTTATCAGAAAGCTTTCTTCTGGATGTGTGTTTTCCCTTGATACATATCAGGTTTACTCAGTCAGGGGTGATCGGGTACCGTTTGTTGGAATTTCTGTTTTCTCACGGATCTGGCTGTTCCGTATCATTTCCCTTACAAAGGCCGTGGCGGGTAATCTGCATTTCTCAGGCGCAGACTACCTTGGTACTTTCATATGCCCTACTCAACCGTGATGTAGTTTGCTAACGTAAAGATGGATGCCGTCCAACGCATTCTTTTCTTGTCTGAAGGACGTAGTTCATGCCCAGATAGTTCTTCCTTGGGTCTTTACATTCAATAGACATACCATTCGTGACATAACGATTCAACTTGACTGAATTCAAAAATGAAAGTGTATTGTATAACAATGTATTTAGCAATCATCGCGTCTGATTTCACAAACCAATGACTAAAATATTTCGAAAAAACGCCCTTATTCTAATAGCATTCCGATCATTGTATGACTGATTTTGCAGTCCTTGAGTATAAACTCAGTCATTTTCGAACTGAACGCACAGATATACCAGGTTACTTGTAGGTTTGATTTGACATCTTTCGCGTTTGAACAGCCCTCATATTCCACGGCAATTGTTCTGGATTCTGATTTTTCCCCTACTAATGCTCGTCTGCAGTACGCATCAATGGTGGTGCCTGGGGTTGAACTTTGGACATTTAACGTGCATGGCGAGCGTGTTACCACCAATCCTATAGGCGAACGCTGGACATTTGTACAAGTGAATGTGTTTAACTTGTGAGAATATATGATGATCCGTCTCAGTAAACAGACATTATATGAATTTAAGTCAGAATCCACAAAAGCAGAAAAATGTTTATTTTTCCATGACTGTCTCTTGCTTTTTTAGCATTAGGTAAATTAATGTGTTGTGGGAGAACGTTGTACTACGATCACTTATGCTATCTCCTTATTCTGATGGACAAGTCTCACTGTTGAACATCCTTGAACTTTCTTGTTCCTGTCCATTCCAATGAAAAATATTACACTTCGAACCTAATTGTCCAGCCTTTGTATGTGATAATGGAATTTTATTCAGCTGATAACAAACATGGACGTTTTCGGTAGTGCAGACAGCTGAAGCGCCAAGAATGTGCACAACAGGCGCTATTTGTTGACAATTAGACTGACCGTTTTGTCTGCAACGTTCAAACACACCGATCAATGCTGCGGTCTAACGAGCGCTAAACTGATAACTTATGTCCATTTTGTTGTCACAACGCCCTGACGCTGAACTGCCTGGTGTATTCCTTATTAATCTGAAGGACAGTAATTATATCAGACGCAACTTGTCATGGGGAAGCCTGGGCCTGTTGGGCCTGGGCCTGTTGATAATGCCCAGATATGAGACTAACAGATGTGATATAGAAAGTCAAACTTAGGTGTACAATAAGTAAACCGGGAATGTCACGCCACAATGCTCCCGCCCTACTAAGACCCAATGAACGCGCTACCGAATCTGGTCATCTTGGAAAAGGCGACAAGAAGCTGATTTCTGAAGCCGCTATTAAATAACTTACTTCCGAAAATACGATCGCGCCGGAGATGGAGTCCTTGCCAAATAAAAGTTTAGCCATGGAGTTTTGCCTTTTGAAATAACTATGCTTTTAATTATCCCACTCTTTGCCTTCTCGGTTTCGGTTTTGGGTAACGTACCAAACTTGCGTAGTCGGTTTGTGCTCCAACTGATCCACTCAACTGAATGTTTGACCAGTCGTCCTCATAATCTGGCATGGTTGACCTTTTCTGACAACATTCATACTTGTTAGTCCGAACAGTTCAACGTTTAAATGAGACCTGCTGACGTTTGATCTAGTCTGATGCTTCCATTCAACAAATTGGATCTTGAAGGCTTTCAGTTTAACAAGCCTTCCGGTCCTCTCAATAAATTACTGATGAGAATATAAGTAAAAACGTCCGGTCTCAGTCCACCCTAGTAATGGTTTGGATGTTTTGTTAGACTTGTGCGAGTAATCATCCTTAGTGAATGTCAGTCCGTCCCCATTACCACCTCCTATACAAGGCCGAATTCACTCATTTTCTAGAGCACTAAGGGAGAGGGAGAGAAAACGCATTGTCCTACGTAATCGGTCAACCTTAATTCTCTCTCAGAAATTTTTTCCTCCAAAACCGAAATGCTTGGTTTTCACATTGTTGGATATTTGTTTCCAATAGCTGACCAATTTCCCGTCATTCAAGTTCTCGTTTTATCTCAACCACTTCACCTGGTTGCCAGTGTAGGTACATTTACTTCAGCTGGGCCATGTTGCCATTTTGTGGTTATGCCATACTACAAATGAATTGGCAAATATTTTGTTTGCAGTTTTAAAGTGTCAGAGGCGGTCGTTTTTTCATTATTTGAGGCGCTGCATTCGAAGTTGACTCTAAAGATCTGCATCACTTTTATTTAAACGTTTATCAGCACCACGACCTTCGTCCGTTACGGCTTGCTGGCCGCTCACTGTGTCTACTCACTGGGGGACTGCTGCACACAGTTGGCTTGATTCTTATTGGTTGATACACCGTTGTGTTGGCACGCACACATACGTACCTCTCGGCGCACCGGATACACAAGTGCGTGCACACGACCCAAGCAACATTGCAGTGCCCTTGTTCACACCTAATAAATTGTCCTGATTTTGTCAATTGCTCCCTGCGGATTTTTACATGCTCTATATTTGCTGTTGTGCCAGAAACGCTGTTGCAATTTCGGAATAGCTTGTTTGCCACAGTTGCCAGTTCGGATCTTTTACACGTGCGCTTTGTTCATTTGTGTAGTGTTCTTTATTCACGCCGTTGTTGTCGTCCATGTTTTCTGTGCCAGCATGTTGGATGTGTCTAACAAGGAGTTATACATTCATCCATGTTTGTACAGCTGTCCTACCATACGTCACCCACTTTCTACGAAATTATCTCATGGATTTCTGCATAGAGCATTGTCACAACCGTATAATACTCTGACGGATGATTCATTCCAAGCTACAGAGTTTCGGCGGCATTCTTCCAATCAAAATTCAAAGTGTATCTCAAAGATTAGTAAAATTCATCTTCTCTCACAGCCCTCCCAAACAGGCACGATCACCAGTGTTCCTATAAAGCGAATAGCCGCACAACCAACCATCCATTTTCATTCAGTCAGTAGCACTACCTCAAACGCGTTTCGACATCTGTTTTCATTGAGTAGAAAACCAACAAGATACTTCACTTGCAGAGTTTTTCACACTTTCTTGTTATCCTTTGTTTTTCTGCTTACAAATGTGGTTGATGTGGCCGCTTTCCCCACAGAACCCGGTTTTTCACGAACCTTAGTAACCACAAGTCCCATTCGGCAGTTGAGTATAAGTACGTTGGATACCCCAAAGACTGAAACTACTGCTACAGACGGCCGGTTCGCTTCTCCTGATCTAGAATTATCCATGCACGCAAACTATACCAGCTCAGACAGACCGTTTTTAAAGCTGTTCATGCGATCCGAAAGAAAGCGCCGCAGTCTAGAATACTATATGTCTAAAGCTCGAACACCGCTGACGCTCATTTCAAAAGCTTTGAATCCCAAGTTCCGTCTACATGTTACTGATGCCGGCGAAGTGCATCTTTTTACTCACTCAGAAAATACCAGTAAGTGTTTCTATCTCTGTGTCATTAGTTAGACTCTTGAAATGAATTGTCGTTTTAGTGGTTTAGGTTTACCCGTTTTATAGTGGACTGTTTCTTCATTAGTCGTGGAAAGTAGGTTTGATAAGGATAAATGAGGATAGTTGAAATGTACTAATAGAAGACTGTCGATGAGCTTTCAGGCTATGGTCACAGCCTTTGATGGGCTAAATAGTGAAATAAAAGTCCGATTTCTCGATTAGTTTTCCTGAATGCACTAAATGCCCCGCTTAAAAAATACATACACGAAGTGGCACCTTGAGTACATGTTCATAATTAACTTTAGTTGATTTTGGAGAGAATGCGGAGAGCAGCAAGCACCACAGCTGCAAATAAATAAAGGGCCAAATCGTTGGCTGATTATCTTGATGAAATTATCCAGAATATATTTCTCCGTTTCCGCAGCGAAAATTGTTCAATTTGAAGACTTTTGGAAACTTTAGTGAAATAATTTGTCGTATGAGGAGTTGCTTCGCTATCCCTACACGATTTGCTCCCATCTTCAAATGAGGTCAAAAGTGCTTAAATATCAAGTATAAGCTTGCCAGGGATTTTTCCTAAGTTTATCATCCCCCCTTGTATTTTGTTGGCTAGCCCATGCAGCATGCTGCAGAACAGATGGATCACCTAGACTTGCATATCATTTTATGGCCCTCAAAATCTGTAATGTGTTATTTCTCAAGCATCTGTTCGATAAATGTTTCAGCTTACTTGTTTGATTGCCTTGAGAGTTTCGTTGCGATGACCAGTGAAAGATAGTCCCATTTGTCCAAAAAAAATTGCCGATGCCGGAAATACAAACACAACTTTATTCTGTTTCGTTACCATAAGCCCACCTTTTATCAAGAGTGGTTGTGTACGTACTCCTACTCGCAAGATATCTGAATATTTTGAAGGGCTTTTAATGACTATGGGATCAATCGCCTAGGTTCACGGTTGACTGTTTTTGACTGACTGCATCAAATCTCACATGAAAGACTGGAGCAGGGCTGGTATGCGACACGATAAACTTACTCTTTGGTTTCATTAAGCTAACAGACCCCTTTCATGTATAGCTGTCATTCAACCTGAAGTTTAGATACTACTGTGTTTCTTTCGAGAATGCTCCATACACTAGGGATCCCAAGTCTTTCTTCATGTTGCTATCAAACCTTTAATTTTGGTAACCCATTTTGTAGATGAGATTTATCCGGTTGGGCCGCTAAGTTTCCTCCCATAATCTTTAGTCTTGGCTTCCCAAATCTTGACCGCATTAGTCCAATTGTTCAGCATAATTTACTCTGTATCGAAGTGCATGAATTTTTGAACCGCGCCGTCTTCATACATGTCTGAGACAGAAAAGGCGTAGTACCAAAAAGCGCACTCGCCCACCACCAATACATTGACTTGTTGCTTTGGTGCATCTATATAGGAAGCACCTCAATGGATAACCTGCACATATGTTGGCCAAACGTGCAATTCATTGTACACCCATGAAGGACTAATTCGCCAGAATAGCTCACGAACTAATCGATCAATGTGCTGGCTGTACTTGGATGTTCCGAAATACTCACAGCTTTGATAAAATAATGAACGAACTGCTAATAAATATGACCTATTTTTAATGATAGCTCAGGGATTTTCAACCTGTAATTACAATATTTGGAATGTATACATCAGTCTTTCATACTTATTTTGAAAGATTATTACAATTTCTCGGGGAGTTGGTAAATGCTAATATAGCTATTCTTTTTGAGTACAGAAAGTACATTTTTGGTTAAAAATGGAAACGATGCTTTCTCTTAAGTGCAGCCATAATGGAAAATTAGTTGTTTTTCATTGCGCTGTCCATAATACGTGTACGCTTCTCTCTTCCCATGCTATGTAGCCACAAGTTTTTGATCGAAATTGCGGAATTCGGGCAGCTACTTCCCGTGATTATCCCAAAGTACTTCCGATCAGGATGTAACAAGGGCTTTGGTCTAACTTATCAGGAGATTACAGTCACTACTTTTTTAGGCGGACCAAATATAGCAAGGTGCTACCCTCTGGATAAGACATGTACAGTTGGGTTAACCAGTGTGCGGCCTAAGAGGATGATTTTGGGGGTGCTAAAGCAGACTATTGCCAGAAAGCATTTGAAACAGATTGAGGAATTGTCGTTCCACAGTAGTTTCATAAACCATCGGTATACCTATCGCCTTCAAGTGAAGAAGTGTCATCACCATCATCAGAGGAAATAAATCCTGAGTCCAACTTAAAACCGCTGAGCCTTTTCGCTCCTGATCAAATTTTCGTAGCATTAACTAACCGGACATGCTACTTGAAGTACCCGTAAAGGGCAGAACAAGTTCCCAATACCGATCAGGTTAGTGGCAAAAGCTTCACCCCCGTCCCATCCTCATGAGAATTTAACACCCTTACTAACTGGCATGAACTTTTAAATGCTGCTCCACACTGATTTAGTCTGCAATTTGTGAGAGAGCGTACTGACTGGTTTCCAGTCTGTCTTAAAACTTGGCCAACCTAGTAGTTGACCTGACGAAAGTTTTGTGTCAAATGCTGAAATCTGCCCAGCAACAGATTCATCTCTTCTTTACCAGGTCTTTATGACTGCCAGTGGTTTTCCGTGAGTGAGCCTTGCCATGTAAGTTTTTCGCAAACTTTTGGAGAGCCACCACATCATCTCTGTTTACTGAAGACCCGCTGCGGTGTTAATTGGTTTGCTAACAGCTCATTAACCCATCTGGATCGTGGTTTTCACGCCACTAACTCATTCATCTACTTAGGTTGTTCACCGTTCCATCAACTACTCCTTGTCGTAAATGCAGTCAATTTCGGATAATGGCAGTTTGTTTTTTCAACCCAGCACGTTTTTTTTAAAATTGGGTAAAGTTCATTTTATACTGTTTGTAGCACCTTTCTGGTTGTTGGTCAGCCGGTTTTCTACTACACGTCTTTCTAATGAGTTGTATTCGAGGTGTCTAGAAAGAATGACTGATGTCAAATTTAGTGGCTGTAAACTGTAGGATGGCTACGGTATTGGAGATACTTGTGGTAGATTTCGTAGCATTCTGTTCACCATACTAGATGAGGCCTCACTTGAAGGACATGTGCCATACTATTTGGCACCTGTTCATATCAACCCCAGAAGTCGTTTCCGACTACAAAATATATTTACATCCCACCAACTACTCTGATATATTTATGATCAGTTTTCGTCATTCAGCATTGCCTGAATGACAAGAAATAACACGTGGGAGAGAATACTGGATCGTCAGTAGTAGTACAGGTGTGACACACAATAATATAGGGACGCACGTTCAATCGATGCCTACTCATGTTTGAGTAAACTGATGACAGACTGGACCGACTTCAACTGAGGGAGTAAGATACGTCAAGATTGAAATGATGGCTGATTTGTTAAGGCCCTTAAGGTCAAATGATTCCGTTTAGCAGGCAAACGTTCCAAGAGATACTGTATTTGGATTTGTGTCACTAAGCGGAAGGCCGAGAGATACATCTTTATGCTCTTCGTCTTTCCCAGATAAGCGGCTTACTGCGACGTGGAAAAGTGGATTTAGACGGCTTGAGGGGAATTGTTACAGTTAATCGGGTCAGGATGATCAATTAAGGCATGTGATGTGTACTTTTACTTGCCCTGTGACCACATTAGTTCAAGATTGTGAATGTTTGGCATTAAAGGTTTGCAGTAGGAATTTAGTGGATGGGACATCAAATCGAAAGACGCGCCTCCTCACTACGAATAAAAAGAGTGTTGCCATCGATTCAAAATGATGTCATCTACACCGCGTTTTCCACAATTAATGAGGCATATAAACGACTGACGTTTTCCAAACTGCAGATGAGAGAGACAGGTTTTCGGAATCATAAACCGAAATTGGCACATTCTGCTTGGAATAACCGTTTTTCACTATAGAGGTAAGGAGAGTATTTTCCAAAACTACAGTGCAAGCACAATTTTTGTCAAAAGACCGGTAAGGTGATTACCTTAAAGTGCGTGCAAAATCCAAAGAAATATGTTTTCCAGAGGTTGGGCCTCTTGAAAATTCTTTTTATTAATCGGATTCAAACGAAATCAGAAATAACAGCATCCACAGCTTCCAAAGGGTTCAGCGACACCAACTGAAATCATCAAGGCTTTGGAAATATACTGCATAAATAGGGTATGGTAGTAGCCCAGCAATGGTGTGATTTATTGGCATCTTTGAAAATGTAAGGCCACACCCCCAAAATAGTTTGTTTTTCTGCACCACATTTTGACACTATCAAAAATTATTTAATATTTTCAAAGCTTTCTTTTTATAAGGCCTGCTGACTCATTTTGTACTTAGTGGTAAAGCTCCTACTCAGGTGTTTTTTGTCAAGCACCTCGACTTTAATTGTGAACTAAAGCTCGACGTAGGTCTCACTGATTCTGGTGTGCATATGTTTTGTCCTCTCCTTTGACAATGAATCCAGGGAGCCCTCATAGTGCACCACAAGCCGAGATGTGAACATTATTTGTCTTTCTCCGAGATAAACCTGACTACCCAGAACCGAAAAGGATGCATGTACTTGTAAGATGAAAAATAACAGAAGGTTGCACATCCAGTTCATTGAGTACAGTGCAATCGTCATATCCTTGGAAGCGAAAACCATTGAAAGTTGATGATTATCAAGTTGTTTCTTGCTAGCACAACCCGAGGTGGCAGTGAGTAATGGATTACCACCTGGCTCCTAGCGCGGCAGCGTACAGCAGATGCCTTTTGAGCAGCACCATAATGTTTGGTTTTAAAGGTATTTCGACCGTATTGACTAAAGCACTGGCGGTCATGGGTAGCCGTTTGGCAATCAGAATGGTTGGTATTTAGGGTCGACGTTTTCTAACCCGTTCTTCATGGTGCGAGGTAGTATCGCTGCTTCCATTGATGTACTTGCTGGTTGCCTTACTGCCTTCACAGTCCCATCGCGGAGGACACTACGACTTCGCTCCATACCGCCTCGTAATACTATTACTCGTACGGAGTTTGCTGTTCTTGGTTTAACTGCTCCGTCTAGCCTTCCTGACATTGTCTTACCGTCTTACCTTGTGGAGCGAGGTCCTAGCCAATTCAAGCCCGACCACCGCGTCAAGGCGGCAGCTAATGGACAGATATGTATCGTGACGTTAGGCGAGTTTGAAATACTATTCTGGAAAAAGGTGGTCAAGAATCCCTTAAATAGACAATTAAAGATAGTGTATTGAAGAGCAAGAACGACTGAGCTACTTACATAGATTAAGTTTTGTCACAGTAAACTTCAACTGACATGACTGTAACCTTTCCCATCATGAAACAGTAGCACACTCTTGAAGAAAGCCACTAAAAGATTGCTGAAAACTCCTAACCCCTATGACTAGTTTCTTTCATGAAAGTATACCTTGGTACCACAATTACCGTAGCATCTGAGACATGAGGCGGCCTAGTGCAGCACATTTAGCTGGAACTCATCATAAACGAGAGCTTCAGCTGGGAATTAGCTGAGTCCCTGTTCAAACCAAATTGGTTTGCAGATGAATGTATTTGGCGAATAGTATGACTCGTTTAGTATTAACGACCACAGTTCGCCGACCTTCGTACCCTCGCACGCTGCGTCTATTAACAGTATAGCTAATCACAAATTTATACTATTTGCCACTCCTCTACCCACGTGAATGTGAAAGCTATCAGCTGCTCAAATTGCTTACATGCATGCTGTCTCAAGTAAACTGAAACCGTCATGCCCCCCCCTGACAAGTATGTGATGAACATAAGAGACAGAAAGAAGGTTCTCAGCAGTGACAACTGTTCGGTACACGTTCCATCTAAAACGAGTGATCAGTATCACTACTGTATTTGCATCCACCTTGTTGATTTTTTGTTTGGACTAAACTGTCCTGGTATTCGATTACAACTTGGGACAATTCTTGTGCTCGAACTAGCGAAAGGACCTTCCGGTTCCGGACTCAGTGACTAAGACTAAGTGGTCTCTGGAGACACAACGTCAGACAGCTGTCGACAACCTCACGCTGAACTATGAGGTTACCCAAGAAATTGCTATTGAGAGAAAAGCTAATCCTTCAGGTTATGTAGACGATATCACGTCGCGTAGTAATGAAAATTTTGCAACCAGACTTGTCCCTTCAGGGTAAGCAGGTCCAAAATAAACACTCTGTGAACCGTAATTTATGGCTCCCCTTGCTGCCTGTTTACCTGGAAACAGGGTTCCGTAGGTGATTTGTAGAATGCAGATATAAGCATTTTCTTTTGCTTGAGAAGGTCCAAGTTTTCACAGTGAACACTGATATTCAATGCATGAAAATGCGACTAAATACACAATCTGATTTTTTAGAGGTGTGGTTTGTCAAAATTTTTGTGTGGATAATTTACATGGTCAGCTGGTGAGTACATGGAGGTTATCTAATTGGGATTGGTGAGCTAAACTTGGGTCAGCTACGTAAAGTTAAAATGATGTAGGATGATGACTTAGGATGTTCACCTCAAGTCACTTAAGCGGACCCTTCGTATGACTTTGTTGGTTTCGTCATCATACCGTTAACACTCCAAACCTATCACAATTCGCCGTCTCCTGGAAAGAACGGACCAGTTCGTTCGATTAATTCCATATACACCACTTGATGTCTTCCATAATGGTCTTAACACCCTTCATACTAACAGAACAGTTCTCTTTTTACAAATCTGTTAAGTTCACTGGCGATGTTGCGGAATACAGGTAGCTCGGATGTGCTGCTCGGTTGTGGGTCTGTTCACCGAGCTTGGCAGTTGGATTGCGAACACTTCATTGTCACTCACTGACGATGTCAGCTCGAGTGATGATGAAATGTCGGCAATCCAACTACCAAACTCGGCGAACAGATCGACAACCGAACAGCTCCAGACAGACAAAAGCATTAAGAACAAGCAAACAGTGATACATGTAATACCATCACTAAAATAGTTATACACATCAACAGAAGTAGTGGACAACATTTCAGAGAAGCGTCAAGGATGAACGTGCTCACAGTCCTTCAAGGAGTAATAAAATTCCCCGCCTTCCGTGAAATCAGGTTTACCGGGAGTAGTAGTAGATGCCTGTGTTTTCGAGAAACATGCAGGTCCAAAATTGTTGAGAAATTTTATTTTCAAAATCAGTGAGTGTTGTATGAAGCTTGGTTCAATTTAAATTAGGAGTAGACGTTCGATTTTAGTTGAACGTCATCTTTCCCAGGGATTCAAAGTATATGCCTTTTCATACTACATCCCACTACCATGTCGTGAAATTCTAGGCCATTAGTGAATATACTGAGCTATACATACTCGAATTACAAAGTACAGTACACTGTTTGCGCCATGCCATGCGCACACGGTGGTTTGCTAAACTTAAAAGTCCGTTAGCCCGAAAAACATTTACTCCTGACAAGAGTATACTCGTTTGCTTGACTAAATAAATTATGTTTCTTTCAGAGTGGATAGAACCAAATGTCTGGACAACACATTCGCCTAAGTGGAACAACTTTTTTCACTATCAAACAACTCTTCAGATCTACCTTTATATGCTAACAAAAGTAGCTACGATTTTTTTGTCATGATGAGGCACTCCAGTTTAAACGGTT
Source organism: Opisthorchis felineus (assembly GCA_004794785.1). Classification (NCBI taxonomy): domain Eukaryota; kingdom Metazoa; phylum Platyhelminthes; class Trematoda; order Opisthorchiida; family Opisthorchiidae; genus Opisthorchis; species Opisthorchis felineus. The sequence continues at coordinate 192,394 of SJOL01007044.1, forward strand.
CCGTAAATAACTAGAATTAAATAATATTTTATACAGCATTTTGAAGTATCCAACAACCAAAAATGCTAGCTTTCGAAAACAGAATAAGCGTTGAATGGAAAGAAAAAGTGGTTGGTTTTGGTGATTGCGTTCCCTAGGTATTATTTGGAAACGTCAGTATTTAAAAATAACTAAAAGTAAAATGGAGTAAAAGTAATCACAAATATTAGCGAAATACACTCATTTGCAAACAAATTTGTTTTTTTTTCGACAGACTCACCTGAAACCCAGCTGAATCTCTCGTTTGTGATGTTTCCACAAATCTGTTACAGTAGTGAAAATAGCCGATGTCTGTAGACAAAACATTCATTTTGAAGTGGCATTCTCATCTGTCTTGACAAAACAAAATCAAAAGCAACTTTCAAAATGAAAAAACTCCTTAAATCAAATGGTTGATAACACCTTGGTGCGCATGCGCAGATATCTGAATGTGTGTTATTATCATTCGTCGTCTGAGTTGACGGGTGAGTGAAAAATTTAAACAAAACAAAGGAGTAGTTTAAACCTCCACCAATTTTAGGAGCGTTCCCTGTTCCCCATCGTAATGGAGTTGAACAGACCAATTCGTATTCCTAGTCTTCACCTATTTGAAGATCCCGAGTTTGCTTACACACAAAGGTGCAATCTTGTTTTCTTTCAAAAATGGCTTAGTAGATGCTAACAGAAGCATCACGGTTCTTTATAAACCACTGTCATATATCCATCTGTCAATAACTTCTATGTGAATTAAAACGCTTAGTATCGAGCGATATAGTCTGTGAAATACTAAAAAAACCGTTCTGGTCCTATTTAACATCCTAAAATGATGATGAAATTCCTCGCGTCAGTTAATTAGCCTATTATTGTGTTGAATAATCCTTGGTTTTAAACTGTAACTCTGCTAAACGTTTCCGTCTCAACTTTTGTGGGCTTGTGATGCGAAATATTATTGGGACTAATTTCACTGGACAACCAAGTCAACCCGGTCCTCGAAAAATTCGGCTGTTATCGATATTTTCTACTCGCTAAACCAGTGCTTCGATGCATTAATACTATGCGACCTATTTAAAACTTTTGAAAGCCGATGGCAATCTGAGGAGATGTGGTAGTTTTCAACTGAAATTTTGTCTTATTACCCAAGCCAGTCTATGCTGAAAAGTCGGGGACGTTACTTTAAACACTGCTTCTGATATCATCCACACTGAGTACCAGCTCGACTTTCGGCAGCCAATATGTAGGTGCCTGTGGAGGGTTCGACCCCCGGTCCTTCGAATAGTGACCAGGCCACCTTGGTCATTTTTGCAATATCCAAAAAATTACCATGTCGCTGGATGGCAGGCAAAGCAACGCAGAGTGTAGTGTCCGCTGATATTGACACTCATTGCCAGAAAACCAGCATATTATAAGTCTCTTCTAGAATGTCCTCGAAATTTCCATGTTTCGGGAAGGTAGTACCTTGTTAAGATGTTCCCAAGAGCTACACTGAAAAGATGTGTGCTACTGAGGTGGGCTACCAAGAAATCGTAAATTTTCAATAATTAGGACGACTGTTCTCCCTTGGGAATTGTGTCACTAAGTACCTCGCTTTGTGGGATTGCTGTTTGCGTTTTTACCGTTTTCTCATGTCAACACAAAGTGGGCGTTTTTGACGACAAGTTTGGGTAGTTTATTCGGGAAGGATGACATTAGTGTTTGGCCGGAAAAATCTCTATCTGTGATCGTGCAAGTACTTCATGAGTGCCCAGACATAAGCTGATAACGATCGTCTCATCCCCGACTAAATATTATTCTACAAATGTCGGCATAGATTTAGATCAACCGAGTGGGTAGTTTTGCGTACGTAAATGGCCCACCGGGTTTTGCGCTACGCTACTTGATTTGAAAGAAGTTGACCGGGTCAGCCTCATGGCCAGTGTCTAACGGATGTCTGACTTTCAATGATGATTTGGCATTTGATCTGACGTTTTTACTGGCAGCACCAGGACTGCGTAAATCTTTCTGCAGAATATTCTGCTTGATATCTGTGAGTCCTGCTGATATATGCTTCTCCGCAAGAAAACTCGTAGACCACATAAGAGGCAGACAGACTGGACAACCCGGGCTCACCCTTGTGCAGATTACATCCTCTAGTGATCGATGTGAGATATAATTTGGTTGCAGTATAAATACGTTTTGAAGCAAAAGTGAGTTTGCGTCTTAGGTCGATACTAACGTGGTCACCTTTGAATTTAGGGAACACTTATATGTCATTCTTGGTGGCTGGATGAACCAAGGTTATTTGCATTCCGGGACTAATCTGGATAAAACGCTCTGGATAACCATTCTGAAGCAGAGATTTATTCCAAAATTCCTCCTCCTTTTCTGTTTGTCCGTCTGCAAGGTCTGCTCGTTCTATAGAATAAACTCCTTGCCAGCCCTCGCTTATGAGAAATCGGGACATAGCTAGGCAACTGAAGCAAACGATTTGTTTACCTCAGTATTACTTAGACGACCTGTACATTTCAGCCACTCTATTTACATTACTCTCACGTTTTTTGTCCGCTACACACATATGGTAGCATATCGCAACATGTCTTCGGTCGGTTTTAAAAGCTAACTCTTTGGGATCAATGCAAAAACCCTCCTGCTACCCAGTTCAGTGGATCGGTGTCTATGAATTAGAGTAGCCTATCGAGCGTATTTATTTGCCGACAATCTTTAGGCAATTTTTGAGGAACACTGAACGTCCAATCTGATTTACAATGCAGTTTTTGTATGTCATTTTGCGAACTTTTCTGAACTAAATGTTTTGGCTCCCACAGTCTTACGTACGAATAAAAGGTAAATCCTTCCTTTTTATAAGAGCCTTCCAGGTTTCCGTCACTGATTGTTGAACCTCCAGACAAAACAAAACTTAAACCGTCTAAGTTTCTACACAGACTACTAGATACGTTGCTGTCACGAAGCCGCTGGGCGCCACTATTTATTTTACGCATCCTTAGCTTTTGATAAACACAACCACGAATGCATGCCAGCGTTCACTTACCTACAGCAACGACACATTAAGTAAAGCTGCAAACTGATTGGTTGTCTGGATGCAAGTCATAACTTTGCCGTTTACTTGACTTACCTATCTAGCCGACCCTTGAAATGTGGAAAATGGTACGGAATCAAAGACTGTTACTAGATTATCACTTAGATAAACATCCCAGTTTTCGTGATAAAATGGCCTTACTTTTATTCCCGAAAGTGTCTAATCATCCAATGTATAGCGAAGTAATTTATTGTTTGCAACACACAGCAGCTTAGAAGTGAATTTTCGCCTGTTTGTTTAAAAATACAAGGTGCCCGTAGTTCACCATTGTGCTTTATGTTTAAAATGGCCTAGTGATCTACGCCTTATTTTGCGTAAAATTCCTGGTTTTGTCTAGCATGATTCTCTGTATTCCAGAAATTTCTGTTCTATATGTTTTTGTTGCAGCCTGGCAAGTTTCATTTTTCACTTTTCCAACCTAATGTTGCTATCAAATAAACATTCACGTAAGGCGTAGAAACTACGTTCAAAAGGAAAAATCCGGCTAGGGATTGTTGCTTTCCCAAAAGTAGTTACATCACATTCTCCCTACAATGGAATTTAATGTGATTTACAAGAAGTAAAAAATGGGGACGAAGCTTTGTATAGACGCAACACACGTAACATCATAAACGATAGATTCAATTGGGTTCCCCATGAAATCCAAACTGGTATGCAACTGAGTATATTTCACTAAGGGATACACTAATTTTTTGACGAGTTCTGCGCGTTACGACGTTTATTTTAATTTAATTTATGAAACAATTAACGTCTTGTTGATATATTTGAAAACTCAGCAACAAGGCACATATCCCCAGTGTGTTACGCAAAGCTATAACATCTATTGGTCGTTGATCAGATGACTGTTGTCTCTTTGCCGGGCTTGGAAATTGACTTGCGGGCGTTTCGTCACCACCCGAGGGAAAATCATCAGTGTGCATCGTCACCAGCGCATCACATCACATCATCAACAGCGAACTGAAGATTTTCCATCGAATGGTGATGAAAATTCTGTAAGCCAGTTGCCACACTTGGCGCACAGATCAACAGACACCTGACCAGCTACCAATGAATGCACTCGAGCTGCCAATATTTCAAAACATCACCACTGATATACCACTTATTGTTTCGTCATTAGGTGCTATCCGATTTCATCAGTGGAGCCGGCAGTTATGACGAAGGCTGCATTCGATCGCTTATGCAAACGTTTACTTTGCTTGCAAACTGGAGATAGTTTAGTTTCATGCTAAGCTGTTTATTTTTACCGCCCAATTTTTGTTTAAAAATGTATGCCTATTGACTATTTTAGAATACCTGAGACGTCCAACATCAGAAGCAACTTTGATGATGGATATTTGAAAGCTGCTTGCTTTTTGCACACCAGAGTAGCACAAACCTCCGTTATAGCATGTCCGTGAAATACCAGGTTTTAGGTGCGAGGTTTTTCATTATCTCTCCAGCCGAGACCGCCTTCGTATATACCTGCACCAAAAAAACGTAGCCGCGAGCTGCTGTCTACCAGCATCATGTATTTTGCGTTCTTTGAACTGACCTGTTACGCCGAAATTGGGCTTGTTTATGCTACTTAGTGTCCGCAAGAGCTTGTTTTCAGGCTCCAGACAAACAAATCCTCATGTAACAAACCAGCAAAACAAGGAAACATTGTGAAAAAACGAAAACAAGACTTGTGATTGCCAAAAATCAAAATCGGTCACTGGCAAATGGGTTTACTGGGAAATGCCTTGATTGGTTTACTATAGTTATAGAATCTTTCATAGGGATAGGGCCACTTTGCACGTAAGACGACTTTGATGTCGGGAAAACTCCGTCGACCGTGTTTGCTTCCTATTACGCGCATGACCCAGAGAGAAAGAAGCCTGTCTTGAGTTATACCAGAGTGAACATTTGTTTTCGTTCGAAGGAGTTGCTAAGATATATATAGCCACAAGCCGAGGATTGTTCAAGCGAGAATGTTGCGATATAAACTGCAGGAAAACTGTAAAATCAAGCAGTGATACGAAATTTCTTTGAAACGGGAGAGGTACGATGGCCAAATGCACCAGTTGTGTCGTTTGACCTGTTTTTTCGATATACCTTACTTGTCTGGAAAATGTGTTCATCATAGTTTAAAACAAATATTTTGTAATCCTGTTCTTGATATAGGCTCCTGAAAGCAAACACACACGTATAATAGGGTTTTGATGGAAATATTAAACCATAATCGGTCGACGACGCCAGTAAAAACAATATCTGCTATTCTGATGGTCACTTTTGGTCCAATATTAAGATCACTTTCAGATGGAGATTGATCTTGTACAGTCGAACCGGATTTGGAACAAACATGTTACCATTAATCTCAGAGTATTATTTTTTACAAGGTCAGAGACACATTGAAGCTTTTGAAAGATCCGCATAATGGAGATTAAATGGTCAAGGTTTGCCCATTTTCAGAAGACGGACTATATCAGCAGAATTTCTCAAAACCTGTTTGAAGAAAAAAATTACCCCGAGCTACTGATAAAGACTGCGCAAAAATTAAGTCCTTGGCAAACGCTTCCATGGAACGGTTAATAAACGGTAATTATCTTACAAACGCACAATGATTGCCAGAAGTCAATGGATGTTCACATGTAAGCTCGCATATACGCTCCTCCGAGATCCGTAGACCTGGTTGCCCGGCTTTAAATGATCAATTCTCCCTTCTGTGTTAGTGCTCTCTGGTTGCAAGAGCTCTCCGGACTTAGCCACAAAGGCTTGTGTAACCACTGGAAACGTGAGTATATTCAATAATTTTAACCGAATCATCCCTACTGTAGGCGAAACCAGTTTATGCTAACAACCAGAGAAGTACTGCACAGCTGTTTTATCCTTATTGGGACTCGTCGTTCGTGCTCATTTCACGAAAATCCAGAGTCTAGATCCCGCGACCCCCCGATTTCTTTTCTGAGCGCTTGATGATGGGCTGATCAGCAGTGTCAGTGTTTCATACTTGGAGAGAATATAGCGCCGTGACCGAAAAGTGAGTGATGCAAACTGTTTCTAAGTGTGAGTTAGTCACACTGCTGCACGGGCGCTCGTGGTCGAGAGACTACTCAAACTACTATTCGGGAAGTCGAGGGTTCTATACTCCCTGAATTTCCCCGAGAAAGACACCGCTGATGGTCCCCAATAAGGATGAAACAGCTGTACCGGACATCATGGCTTTTCGGTGTAGATAGGTTTTGTTCATTTAACCACTTTGCGCAACACGACTTCGTTGATCCCTTATGTTATGCCCGGATGAGAGGCGTTCTCTCTGTCCACCGACTATCCTTCAATAAAGAAGAAATAATTCTCACACTTCTTCCTCAGTCAAAAGATTTATTCACAGAAGTCATCCATACAGAAGCAAACGTGGACGCAATATAATCCTACGTTTGAGCTTTTCCACCGCGTATTCATATCTATATATGAAAGACATCTGGCTCCAGAAATTTCATATTTACCTTCCTGTAAGCCACATGATGACGATATTCTCACCAAACATCCTCACCAAATGTCAGGAGTTGTTTCCACTTTCTCAATATCTCATTTATATGAAAACAAGGATGTAGTTTCCCGAGATGAAATTGCCGGAAATCCGCATGGTCCGGTCAATAGAAGTGCGCTACTTTGAAAAGCGACATGTCCCTGAGTGACCTATGTTCTGGAAAATTTCAAATTGATATTTCAGTGCAAAGATTATACGTGAAGTTTCCATATATTTGGGTGAAAAACTGAATGGTCCCCTAGGACGAAAATATAAATTAATCTAAAAGTGGGCTGCAAGGGTTATCCACTTGTTCTCATAAAATCTTGTTTTACATTATCTCACTCTTAGGGTGATTCTTTAAAGGAAATTATGTCCAATGAGAAGTCCGTACATAGTGTCGTTTTGCTGTTTATTAAAATCTTGGATTATTGCAACACCAAACAGTTGAAGGTGATCAGGTTGTCAACACATGCACTCATTTGGTTTGCTTTTCACGGGCTATTTACCCAAAATTCGGCTGAATCTCTCGCTTATGATGTTCACCAAAGTTTTCAGCAACGTTGTGAGTCATGTGTTACGTCTATAGTCAGAGCGTATTTGCATGATTACCAGAGTTTTTCCAGAACTTTATAACCGTGAATCGTCTAAAACTGCATCCGATTTTGGAGGGCATTCATTTTTATTTTGTTTACTGGCCAAATATTTTGTATATAGATTACACAGTTGTACACATGTGAAGCACTACAGGATTACAAAGTTTCTGGGATTCATACTGTTTGTAAGGTTATCCTTATCCGAAAACATTAGAAACAATGCGCGCTATCTTAAATTCTTTCAAACATTATACAAATTTTTGTAGAATTATGGGCTCAATTTGACAGAACTGTTGGAAGCTACATCCTCTTACGTCCACTTACAACGTTCTGATCGCCAGTGTGTCAGGTGTGT
>SJOL01007044.1:215702-226852 GCA_004794785.1 Opisthorchis felineus
CTTCCTTGCAAACTCGGCACCATGACCCGCAAAGCGGATGAAAATAATCGAGCAAACCAAATTTCTTCAAAGAAATAAATTACATCGAACCAACAAACTTCCCAACTCGAACGGATATGGATGTGAAAAAGTGCTTCAAATGAAATAAAACGCTCGTCGTTTTGAAAAGAGACTGGGATTTAGCCACGATAACCAAGGATGGAATTATTAGACAGAAATGTTAGTAACAACCTATGTGGTTTAGTAATTCATAAGGCACGCTTAAGTTGAAATTGTGCCTTATTGTTTAACTTTAAGGTTGATGTTCACTGTCCGCATTCAGATGGACTTTCCGGCTAGCAGTGCACTTTGTCTTCAATGGTCACTTTATGGAGCGTTATTAGACCAGCTTGCATTTCCTTTCAGGTTTTGAAGTCAAAATATCAGCATACAAACCAACAACATGCGATTCGAATGTCACACCAAGTAGAAGATATGGTCTTCTGCAACACGGTCGTTTGAATAACATAAGAGATACAGCTAGATTTAGTTGAGACACCCTTTGAAATCAAATTAGTGTATTTCGCCAGGCTTCGGCCTGCTTGTGGCTCAGCAGTTAGAGGCAGTCCCCGAGTTTTCGTCAACTTTATGAGTGGGGTTTTGTGAAGACATCTGGAATATAACACCAACCGAAACATGGAGCGGTCACGCGCAGCTAATCCAGCCAAAGGATACGGTAGACGACAGATTCAGCTGAATTTGGCTGAGTCGCTCGTTGAAACAAAATTAGTGTGCAAGTGGTGCGCGAAAGTAAGCTTATGTTTAGTTGATGGTTGATAACTGTCGTCTACTCTCCCTTATGGAACTACTTGATATTTTCAGTAGAATTAAATTCGTCTAGTCCTTGTGAAGTTCGCGAAACCCTGAGAAGTTATTCAGTTGAAATAAGAGAGCGGACTGTTTGTTCGTTTTTTCTAGAGTGACTGTTGGCCTAAAGGAACAACCACACTATCGTCAGTTTAGGATTCCGTGTGTTTCTGATGGGCTAAAATGTTATCGGTAGTTTCAGAGCAAAGAAACGCCTAAATAAAATAAACTATTGGTTGTTTATCGGTTCGCTGAGTTTGGCAGGTGGATTGCAAACGTTTCATCACCAATCGAGGTGGGATCGTCAATGCGGGTTGAGTGTTGGAGTGGCGAACAGACCAACAACCCAGCAGAGCACCCGAGCTACATGTATTCCACAAAACTGCCAATAACTTTGGGCGTTCTACGCTCAAAACAGCTGGCCAGTAGGAGTCTTTCGCGTGACAACGGGCTTTCAGCCGACAGCAACTTCGCTTCCTTCACGAATGCATGTAACAAGTTGCATTACCATGCAGCGTATCCTACCGACCATCATTGAAAATAAATTACTCTTTTCCGTAAAACGCGTTGCATCCATAATAGTTGACCTTGGTCTTGAAATAATTTATATGATCTGACTGCAAAACAATTGATAAAGATTCAGAAGATTTAAGACCACAGCCCATATAAATAAATAAAGCCGTTCAGCTGTAGCACCCTTCCGGTGCCTAACTGCCATGTCACCTGAAGGAAGCACGAGGGCTGAGATACTGCCAGGTTGCCCAAGCCTAGACAGGAAGTCGAGATGCAGAGGTCGGGTTCGAACCACGGACTTTCCGGTCAGTAAATTCGCGCTCTAACCATTTGAGCCATCTCGCCCATATAAAAGTGCCATCAGCTATTTAGAAATCAAAGCACAATTACAGTAACTCACACTACAAACGTTCATGCACTTGGCCCACCATTTTTGAAATTCACCGCTTTAAACGCCAAGTACCTTGGCCTTGCAACCTCATGTAGCTTACTCGTAATTAGCCAAAAGTGCTATGTTCATTTTCCGTTGCACAACTTAATTTAAGCTTACATGCGATCGCTTTTGCAACTCGTTTTATGCCTTCCGCAAGGCATTAACACAGTATCACAAATAGGCTCTTGCATCAAGTGCTTGATTACTGGCTGTATTTGACTTGATCGGACTCCCCTGGTTTATGTCCCAGAGTAGACTGGGCTGTGTCCCATAAAGCAGGGAGTATGGTGCATTATCGTAGGGTAAATTAAAGCCAATTTAATATTAACAAACAAACCTATTAGTTGCTAGAAAAATGTACGCCATTCTTGTACAAACAACTTGATTTGTAGGAACGTGTTTTAGTCTAGTTTAATAGAAGCCTTTATCCATCCGAATGTCAATAACTGACTTTCTGGCTGTTAATGGACTAAGGCAGTGCGTATATGGGGCTCTTGTTCCTTTCTAACTAACATTTATTCACACTGATACTGTTAGAGAACTCAGCTCGCCTGTTGAAAAAATAGACTCAAATACGTGCATAGGGACTTTGATAGAGGTCATCTGCGTCATATGTGGTATTTGGTCTTCGTGGAATAATGAGGTGTTGTCAGCCTAATGTTTGTGTCCATTATCTGAGTATCAGCAAAGCTCAATACCTTGATATTCATGATTGAGTACGCGGAAAACAAGCCTGCGTTCACTCAGAAACTTGAATTAAATAACTTTGTATGTCATGGCTACGATCGATTTTTCCTCCATGAGCGCAATCTGAAAAAAGAGAAAGTAAAAACTTCACCAATGTACATTTAGAAGTTCACGCGGAGGACTGATGGGTGGCAGATAGCCTTCAATAACGTACGGGTGAGCACCACCTAGCAAGCATGCTGGAGAATTAATTGGTTTCTCACTGCACTGTATTTTGGTAAATTCCGTTTTGTTTGGGTGTATTGGGTGCACTTCTTCACGCTTTTTATGTGCGCATATACAAATGTCCAATTTTATGACACAAAACCACATTATAACAAGTTATATATCGTTTTATTTTATGTGGTTGAATTTATTTTTGTTTTATGCATGTGCATTCGAATGGTCCGACTTCGCACACTGGACCGTGCGGACAGTTGGACCTACAACGGTGCCAACGATGACTCTCCGTGATCATCGTTTTAGAGGCCAAAACCTTACACTGTCTAGTACTAGCTAGCCGTATTTGTGCCTGGATGCGTCCCATGAGTAATGCGGGCAACCAGGCCAATTTTCGTGTACACTGTGAAGCTGCACAGTTCACTTTTTGACACCTGACAATTGTGGGAATGCTATTGACGTTAGTACTGTGGTTTCTTTTCACTCTTCGATCTGATTTCCGAGGTTTTAAACCTGGTGCAAGGAGTTCAGGTTCAGGAGTCCTAGCCCAGCTAGGACAACGTGCGAGATTATCCCTTATGTGCAGGGGTTCATCAACCTTGTTCCACGTGACGTGTCGGTTCGGCAGCAGATGTCAACCCACCAATCTCGTATTATTAAGTTCAGTTCAACCAATGAGGTAGGAATTTTGGCACAGTCCTTGAGAAAGTTTTGAGACATTGTAGAAACCCACTTTAAGACCAAGTACAATTCTCTAAAAGCAATAATAACAACCAAATCAACAAGCTATAATTCACTTTATGTTGATTATCTTTCGGAGGAGCTGGGATCTCCGGTAGGAAAATATTGCTTCATTTTAGCGGAATGCATTGCTAGGCCGTACCAGAATCTCGCTGGAATACTACTCCCACAGCACGATCCACATGTATGCTAGCGATGTTCTGGCTAGGAGGTTTGCTCCCGCCTTAGTAAAAAAATTAACTGTTTCCGTTGGCTCTCCTTCTAGGAGTGATCGGGACCTACGATTTGCCACGTAGCACTATCGGCCTGCAAATTATCCTGTGGAGCAGAGCTCAACCGTAGCGTTTACTTAGACTTTACCCGACAAAAATTTTTGAGGAGAATTTACAATTTCAAAAACGGGAATCTACCGTGCAAATGAGACCTTAAAAAGCCAAAGAGCGTTATAAGGCTTTATCACCCCTGTTGAAAGTTACTAGCCGCGCATCTATTAATAATGCATAAAAAAGTTTGGATACACCCCAGTTCGTTCACGTATAGCCAACCAGTAGCGCACTTGATTCGCCATCATCGTAACAAATCGTCATGCTTCTCACAACATGTCATCTTGAGTGGGGACCTGCCAAATGAAAAGTTTACTCTAAAAGTGCGATTCACTCCGGGCTAAACAGATTCTTCGGATTTTGTGTGACGTTCCGTTTCTTGAGTTTAAGGCAAACTAAGCTGCCCATTATTCCATTTTACAGTAAACTAGCTGAATGTGTGGTTTTCTTCCGGTATTCATGTAAAGTCTCGGTTTTGATAGAGCTCACGGAAAACAGCAATAATTTTCTTCTCACAAGCGCCTGTGCGTAGAGAAAAAATGGCCGTAGTTTTTATACTGCAAATGAATGTTCATATTAGGATAATTCCTTGACTTCATGGACGTTATTGAGTGCTAGGCAACAGTTCGGACTCGTTTGGGAAGCAGATAATTCATAACAGGTATTAGGCAGCCCGAATAAAGTCTAAAATATTGAGTAATCCTTAGGCTCGAAATTCTTGTTGACCAAACATTCTCAAGTACGAGTTTTGACTTGGCAAAGCAAGATGAACACTACTACTGCCGGTTTGAGTTTTGTGATGTTACAGCATTTCCATGGTTGGGGCCTGTGCGTCTTTGGAAACCTTACAGGAAGCGTGAGGTAGCCGAGTCTGATGGAGAGTTTGCTAGCCAGACTGCCAAGCTAACGTCTCTCCGTCGTGGTATGCTGGCCCAAAGGACGTTCAGATGGAGTCATGCTCCTGTATGATGCCCGGATGCGTTTACCTTAGTTGTTTTGGAAATTGTAGACACCATACACTTGAACATTCCCCGCAGAGACATACGGCCTCCAGCAGTAAGTCCTTACTCCCCTTTCTTTTCAACTCTTATTGGGGTATTCTTCTTCCATGGTTGCATGGCAGTCAACACTGTTTTAATGTAGTCACTGATGATGATCATGGATGACATAATATATAGAACGTATGCAACTTTCCGCAAGTAGATTCAGTTTTATAGGAGAGTTTCACCAAAACAGACAACACTCACTGCGAATCCCATCCGGCAACAATAAAGGCATCATAAGCCAATCCTTTCAACTAGGAATTCGTCAACCAGGATCCTGAAATACCCTTCCTAACTGATATTCTAAGGAATGAAGTTTTCAACTGCTAATGCAAAAAAGAGCTCTCGGTGGGAATCCCGGAGGCATCTTTGGTAGCACCTTCATAAACACATCTAGACGGCGCAAGGCTTAACAATGGATGACATCAAGAGGTTCAACGCGGTTACGAATTAAAGCCCCTGCACTCTTGTATAATAAAATGAATGTATAAAACAAATCGGTTTGTCTTGTGTTTTTAAGGAAGGGATGACACAAGGCTGAGGAAAATCAGCACAACCCAAAATATATTTAGTAGGTTTGCACTTAATAGAATAAATTTTTCATGATGCATTCTGGCCTGCATGAAACTTGAAAATCAACGTTCACACTAATATCGATATAGCCAGGCTTTGTGTACGTATGTGATTGCAGACGCTAAATAAATCGAACCAAGTGCGATTAGCTTGTGAACACAATAGGCTCTCTTTCAGTCATCCAGGGAAGCATTATTATTGTAATACCCATAAATCGTAGGAAACGGTAGGCATGCTTTTCTTTACCACAATCCAACACGCCCGGTCGAGGCCACTTAAGATAACAGGGTGAAATATGTGCGGCTTGCAACATGCCACCCTATTTCTCTAGTGAATTGGTCAGTGTGAATGAAAACGGTCTGTGCATGATGCATGTTTTGTGTCTAGGTGTCGGCTAGTTGTTCCTGAAGTAACTGACATGCGATGCAAAATGCCACCTTTTTCAGCCAACAATTAGTCCGCAATCTCTGGCGTAAACGTTAGACGATAACGGGCAGGGAAACAATGTAACGCGCGTCTCATTTTCTGGCGAGAAGGTATGAGCAACACTAGCCCTACATATTATCTAGGCACATATAGATTTGCTTCTCTGTACTGGGTTTGTGTTTTGGCAGATTGCCGTATCGTAACAATGTGGTGTAACACATATAAACAACGAATGTCCGCGTCAGGTGGTTACACTTTTCTGCAGCACTCGTCTGTTGTTGTACCTCACAAAATTAGGCATAAATTACCAGGACCTTTGCTTTTGGTTCGCCCGTGTCATGACCGCAGGAATGACGTATGTGGCAGCGGTAAATGGCCTTGGCGTACCAAATAACGTGGGCAGATTAGCATCAGTGCATCTTTTGTGATTATGCATTTTGTTCGCTCTAAGATATTATGCATCTCGTCTATTGTAGTAGTAGCCAGATAGTACAAAGCCGGAGGGAGATACGATCAGTCTAACCACCAAATCCTAGATTGAATATCTCACACGGTGACTGCATGTACTCTGAAGAGCTTTGGAAATTTTCTTAAACTCCAGCTGTTCTTGAAATATAAGTGGGATGTTATTGAACCATCCATATGAAGTCACAAAATGAGCTTGGGGACAAACTGTTAGTCAAAGAACTGAGATGCGCATAAGAACTTGTGGCCAATATTGTAGAGTTTTAGCCCTCATCATATAACAGAGCAAATCTTGCAGCCTATGGTTAACATTTGTGATTGCCAAGAACCTCTAAAGTGTAATTTACTGTTCAACTTTACTCGCAGCATGTGAACCACTAAGCAGTGAATGGCCGATGATCAATGTTTCATAGGAAAGTAATGAATGAATGATGGGTATATTGATATTCCTCAGCACGGAAAATCTGCCAAGAAACCCCAAAGAGTCCTAGAATACCAATAAACTTCTCAGAGAAAGGTAACCTTTTGAAAGAAGAAGTGCCTTTAGGTGCGGATTTGCTTGCTAACATAGCAAAAAATATGGTTACACGAAAGTAGGAACCTCACTTTCGCAGGATTTTGAAAAAGTCAAAATCAGATATAAATATTATTGTTCCGTCAGACATAAACCGTGCCAAACAAAATGACATCCAATTATTGGATCAGGCTTTCGAAAATAAATTTAACTCATCTCTTCACTGAATGTTTATTAAGAGCCATAAAATACGTATTTTAAATTTCAGTGATTTGGCACAGCTTGTTAGATCACATGCGTTACTCACTGTTTCCAAACCTGTTACTTGATCGTCCCGGCAAAACTGCACTCATAAAAGCAAAACCATCTCATAAAAAAATTGAAGAAAATTGTCAAATTGCACAGCCACCTACTTGAAAACCATATTTCTTGATTTTTCATCGCAACACTACGAACTGAGCTTAGTTGTCCCATAAAATCCGCAAAGTACAATGTCAACCCCGATCCCAAAAATTTACACCTGTCACCTCGAAAACCAATTTCACTGGGTCTTTAGCTTAAAGGTTGTATTTTATGTTTTCCCTTCTGTTTAACCTTCGCATCCAATAGCTTGATCATCGTCTTTACTGCACAGATTATGCGCTCCGTAGGGTTTCTGAAAATCCTTGGCTGGGTCTTTGATCAACCAAGTGTGAATTTCAAAAGCAGCTTTACTGACGAGATCCCGTAAGGTCCACACCCAATAGGCCTAGACTCGAACCGCTGTCTTCTGATTTGAAATTTTGTTCATCTGGCCAGCCGTCCTCGGATAACTTACAACAGGTCAATCAACATGAAAAAAGGAATTATTTCTTCTACAGGTCAGCATATTTCAGCAATCGGTTGAAGGATCAGCTGGTCTGAATGACTTGCCTGACATGTGATCAGTCAGGCGATTGCAGAAACGGATATTTGTATCTACATGCTAATTCCAGGTAGATAGCTGTCGTGTTTTTCAACGCAAAACGATGACGGTTACAATGAGAACAGCCACGTCTTCAAGTATTTTCATCATCACCGATTACTTTGAGTAGTTCAGCGTAGGTACAACCGCATAATATTTAGTTTACACTCGAGATCTAAAAGTTGTGCATGAAAGTTGAATAAATACGTATTCTGACCATAATAAATGGGCTACAGTCCCACAACATGTAGAAAGTAATTACAGTGGCCTATTGTTTCTCATTCAGCTACACCCGCCGTTTGGTTTGGGTTGCCTATGTACAACAAGCGGTAATCGGAAAATGCAAGTAAGGAGTAATGGCAACTCGTAAAAAGGAGAGTGACCTGCTTTGGTCATCACATGCTAGTACACCAACAGTGCACGAAATCAGTGGTCATGTGGTCTTATGGAAATCTATCCCATGGTTCTTCCTCTCTTATCAATGTAAAAATTGACATTTCCACTGAAAATTCATGTTAAGTCAACCTTTTCTGGTAAGACACATATCGGCACAATCAGCATCATCAACTGATCAGACCAAACCCCAAACGCTATAACAGATAACCATATGTTACCACACTTTCTTCACTTATTCAGTTTCCCAGTGTGTTGTTTGAAGTGGTCCAGCTACTTTTGACTTGTTCAAAGCGTACTTGCATCTAAGCCACAAAAACGAATAATAGTTCCTCTAAACTGTAGACATTTTACCTTGGGCGTGACTTTACCATTTTTATCAAATATATCTACAAAACTGTTTATAGTTTGTGTGTACCGTATGATTCAAATAGTGATTTTCCCACAAAAAGTAACTGTCGATTAGACCTTAGGAGTCAGAATGAATGACACCTAGATCCTTACCATAAGCCAGGTTTTCGGTTGCATTTTCCTTCGAAGAGGGAGACACCTGTTTTCAAAGTTACTTTTGGATTTTTACTGCACATGTGATAGGTAGAGCTGTCAACCCTTAACTTCTTCCCACATTTAAATTAATTGATGCGATAGTTAACAAACTGGACGACGTGTTATTTCTTTCTCTCCTAAGTACGGTCAAATCATCCTCTGGATCAAAGTCAGTTGAACGCGGATCCGCAATTCTAAGTAAGAAAGTCTGCAAGCACACAACAGTGGAGTGAGAATCCTTCTCTTTTCATTAGGACGTACTTTGTTTCTAGGCAGTTACCATTGTAGACCAACCGAAGCAGACTCATGCTTGCCAAGTTATTGAAAACGTGAGTTTCGATTAACCTAGGCCTCACTTGTGAATCACAAACTAAGTTTGAGCGGTAAGCATAAAAACATCATAAAACGCGGTGTTTTTCTGGCGACATGCAATCAAAATTTTGCTCGACTTTCACCGGGAATGTTCCGCTAAGAAGGCGAACAACATTCGGTTTTCAAGGGTCAAGTGTGTCGGACGAGAGCATCTTAACTCGTAATGACCAAAATCGGCATTGATATATTACCAGGACAGCAATCGCTGTGGCGTGACTAACTGCACGGATGTTTCTTTCAAGGTATGATCTCAAAGTGCCAGACCATCACAGGATAACCGAAGGCGAAAAGTACCTTAGGCAGAACACGTTACACGAAAACACGTTAGCGTATTCTCACGATACATCCTTAAATGTGGTTCTTTACCTAAAGTTTAGCAAGCAGTCTATGTCCGCAGTTCTAGCCAGTTCTAGCCAAGGGCTAAAACACTTGTCAGAAATCTTGTGAGAACATCTCCTAACGCCTGAAAGAGAAATTGCCCCTGTCAACAAAATATGGGTTAATTACTGGTCGCTCGTGCAATACCATCCCGAGAAGACCCCTCCATTGGATGTCCATCTTTGAAGGAGAACGTTGTATTCAGCAGCAAACTTTCCACAAGACAGCAGTACTGCTGACAATAACGCTAACAAACAAACAGAGACCGAAGGTTGGATTTTTCTATGGGGATTCGATCGATGATCCTCAAAAACGCAACTAGTCCGTTCAGGCACTGTTATGTGCCTGAAGGGTAAACGCATTCTGGCACAATCTCCTGACTTGTAAATCATTTATCACCTTCACTAAGAGCCAGTTTCCAAGCTGTCACTCCGGGCGACATATACACTGGCCCCATACAAACCACTTCTTCCTTCCCCACAAAATAACGACTTTGTCTTGTCCACAAGAAATTTACTACTAAATAAATTAGTAAGTAAATAGGCGAAAAATGCAAGAATTCTAAACTAGCTGAAAATAGGTTGGACCGTTTTACTTAGAAATCCGTAAGCAAGGGAACAAAAGTAAGTATTGCAGTTTTTTTCAGGATTGCCGAGCTCCAAGTGGTAATGTTTATATCCAGTGCACATTCCTGTTTCTGATTGCCGAGGATGACAGTTGAGTGTTTGCTGGAGTATTCAAGTGACTTGTGTATATTTAGGTGAGGTGTAGACCAATGGTCCAACGGTGGTCAGTTGAACTGGGCTAGGGACAGTTTCAGTCACCAGTGTGCAGAATCACACTGTGACCACCTGACTGTACGGTTGTGAATTCAAATGAGCTTGTCCGCCTTATCTAATGACGCCACAGTATTAGGCTGGCGTTCTTGAACAGGGAGTTACACATGTATAACATGTGCTTCTCAGCTTCCTAAACTCTCCGCTGGAGACCATCATTTGGTTAGATATTAAGGTTCTGGCGCAAAAGCTGTTTGGCTGCTCAACTTCATAAAGTGATGCAAGCTCCTTATCCTTGCAGTCGACTACTCGGAAATGCATGCGGCTTCTATCTTTTGGGGATGCGCTATGAGAAACATTGAATGATGTGAAATTTTACTCTTCCTTTTAGAAGTAGACATTTCGAAGAACATTGTACGAAGAAGACACAGTGATGTGCATTTCACTAAGAACCAGTTTACCAAAAACTGGCGACGAAGATAAGCAAATCATTGTAGGAGGGATTATATCTCGGTTTCGAGAGATCTCAGTCAAACTCCAAATCTAACACTTGGTTTCGTCCTTAGGACAGCCTCATCTTCAGCTAACAGTGTGATGAGTGTGGTTCAGGGAGAAAGGAACACAAAAGAAAGCGAACTTCATTTATTTCAAGTCCCACCTAAGCATCTTGACAGACTAATGTGTTTGCTCATGCTGAGCGGATGGCTGACACGTGTTCTCCACAATTGCGACTGATGCAGTCTGGCCATGAGTCTGGTCGTAAAAAAATGTAGTGCAATTAGGGTACAAGGAACTGAAATTTGAATGCATACCAAACTATTCTGATTTCGGTTGGACTGTGGCATCCATGTTTGAGAAAATGATTGAAATCTGGCAACTAAGACAACCGAAACCTTAATACCGCGTTTCACACTATGGTGAATGCGTCATCTACCGGAAAAGTAATGCAGAAAAATGTA